>JAWQFJ010000456.1:10000-42500 GCA_034096865.1 Theodoxus fluviatilis
TCTCTCTCTCTCTCTCTCTCTCTCTCTCTCTCTCTCTCATATTAAGCGGGAGTGATTATGGTTTTGGCTGCCTTTGAGTACTTTTTATGAATGTCAAAGTCTTGTACCACAAACCCCCCTCACTTTCGAATAAATACAACTGAATAGTAAAGTGGGGAAACTTAAACGTTTTCGATTAATCTAGACAACGATACTCATTATTACGCAACAGTCCATTGGCGCAAACATGACTAAGATGTCAAGACTGCTGCAACTGAAGTCGACTGATAGAGATCTCAAGCTGCTAACTTCCGTGTTGTCCAAGGAAACAAGAAATATGGAAATTTAAGTTTGTTCACGAACGCTGTCGCCATGTCATCCAACAAAATGAATCAAGACAGAGTGAAAAGCAGGAGTTCTGGTGACGTACCTTCTGCTGCCGTAACGCCGTCTTCACAACAACCGTAGGTGGACCTCTGAAAAGCAAAAGCAACACACATCTGAAGATGATGTATTCAATGTTCTATCAGCAGTAGGTTAGTTTGATATTTTTCTCATTCGCCAAATGTCTTGGTAAGAAATGTATAGATCTCTATATGCAATACGGAGTTAATTTCCTCTAAAAATGGCTATAACACAATGCAAGCACGAGGCCAAATTGACGACTTGTCATATTGTAGGATCACCTGCTTTCAAATGTAACAGTATTCGAACAATATACATGCATACAACATTGCTGGGAAGTCCAAAGTGCACGTTCGAAATAGACATGGTCATATTATTATTAATGGACCGATGAAAAGGCCTCTGAAGAGGCCTCAAACGTTGACAACGTCAAGTCAAGTCAAGTCAAGTTACTGGAGCTGCGAAACTGAGATGATGCAACCCACAGCAAAGTTTCCAGGGGAGATCACTCACCTCACAAGAGCGAGGGCAGCCGGCGTAGTTATGTCCCGTTGCCGTGGAGACGCCGTCGGTGCAGCAGCCATATTGCGTCCTCTGACACAGGGGGCCCGTGTGGATGGGCTTGGGGGTTACCACGGTCACTGCAAGCAGCGGCCATGTTGGAGGTAATTCATGGAACTTGCAACTCGCATTAGGCTTGCACTTTCGGAATTCTACGACGATTTAGTGGCACTTAATAAAACGTAAAGTTGTTGACTGCGGGAGATATTTTGTTTACAGCATGGCACTTTGCAGAAATACGACTCGTTTTTAAATGAAGCCGGTGGAAAAGAGAAGGAACGGAGTGCTCTGGTGTCTGTTGTGCATGCTTTTATGTTTGTGGCAGTTTCTACAATTATCTGAAATTAAACACTGATTGTCCCTAATAGTACCATCACATACTATTTTAGAGCAAGCATTCCTAGTTGTTCCACTTAAATGGCCCAAGTAGATGAAATCTCTTTATCAATAAATTTTTCGTCTCTTGAATTTCGAGTGCAGGAAAAAGACAAGAACTGGTTTACGATTTGAATAATGAAGACATTTATTGCGATCCTTTTCTTGTAAACAAATGCGCTGAAGCGTCGTTCTCAGCAGGTAAGACCAGATTTGCATTGTTACTCATACAATTGCCAAAGTCATGACAGGAATGATTGTCACTTCCAGTAAATCTGTAACCGACATAACTATTGATTCACTGAACGATTTCACAGACAGATACACACACACACACACACACACACACACACACACACACACACACACACACACACACACACACAAAAACACAGCTCTCTCCTCTCCGCCCTCTCACCCCATTCCTAACCCCATTCACCTAGTCCCACTCCACCTCCACCCCGCCTGGACAAGCACGCTCTGGTGGACTCACCCTGAACAGCAGTCTGGTCAAGCGTGGTGTCGCCACAGCGGCGCTCACACTCCGTCCTGGTGCGGAACCTGTTGGCATTGCCGTTGCAGCCTCCGTAGGTAAACTGCTGGCAGGAGCGAACTCGGGGGTCGTAGTACCAGCGTGGATGGGCAGCCCTGCAGCGTCCAGTCACGGGAGGCAGACGACAAATATCTGCAGGGCAAAGGTCAGCCAGCGTCACGCACGAATTACGTACTGCTTGGTAGTGACTGCTTGGTGTTTAAGTACTGCTTAGCAGTGGCTGCTTGGTGTTTCAGTACTGCTTAGCAGTGGCTGCTTGGTGTTTCAGTACTGCTTAGCAGTGACTGCTTGGTGTTTCAGTGCTGCTTAGCAGTGGCTGCTTGGTGTTTCAGTACTGCTTATCAGTGGTTGCTTGGTGTTTCAGTACTGCTTGGTAGTGACTGCTTGGTGTTTCAGTACTGCTTAGCAGTGGCTGCTTGGTGTTTCAGTACTGCTTAGCAGTGGCTGCTTGGTGTTTCAGTACTGCTTAGCAGTGACTGCTTGGTGTTTCAGTACTGCTTAGCAGTGGCTGCTTGGTGTTTCAGTACTGCTTATCAGTGACTGCTTGGTGTTTCAATACTGCTTAGCAGTGACTGCTTGGTGTTTCAGTACTGCTTAGCAGTGGCTGCTTGGTGTTTCAGTACTGCTTAGCAGTGACTGCTTGGTGTTTCAGTACTGCTTAGCAGTGGCTGCTTGGTGTTTCAGTACTGCTTAGCAGTGGCTGCTTGGTGTTTCAGTACTGCTTAGCAGTGACTGCTTGGTGTTTCAGTACTGCTTATCAGTGACTGCTTGGTGTTTCAGTACTGCTTATCAGTGGCTGCTTGGTGTTTCAGTGCTGCTTAGCAGTGATTGCTTGGTGTTTCAGTACTGCTTAGCAGTGACTGCTTGGTGTTTTAGTACTGCTTTAGAGTGACTGCTTGGTGTTTCAGTACTGCTTAGCAGTGGCTGCTTGGTGTTTCAGTACTGCTTAGCAGTGGCTGCTTGGTGTTTCAGTACTGCTTAGCAGTGGCTGCTTGGTGTTTCAGTACTGCTTAGCAGTGACTGCTTGGTGTTTCAGTACTGCTTAGCAGTGACTGCTTGGTGTTTCAGTACTGCTTAGCAGTGGCTGCTTGGTGTTTCAGTACTGCTTAGCAGTGGCTGCTTGGTGTTTCAGTACTGCTTAGCAGTGGCTGCTTGGTGTTTCAGTACTGCTTAGCAGTGACTGCTTAGTGTTTCAGTACTGCTTAGCAGTGACTGCTTGGTGCTTCAGTACTGCTTTAGAGTGACTGCTTGGCGTTTCAGTACTGCTGAGCAGTGACTGCTTGGTGTTTCAGTACTGCTTAGCAGTGACTGCTTGGTGTTTCAGTACTGCTTAGCAGTGGCTGCTTGGTGTTTCAGTACTGCTTAGCAGTGGCTGCTTAGTGTTTAAGTACTGCTTAGCAGTGACTGCTTAGTGTTTCAGTACTGCTTTAGAGTGACTGCTTGGCGTTTCAGTGCTGCTTAGCAGTGGCTGCTTGGTGTTTCAGTACTGCTTAGCAGTGACTGCTTGATGTTTCAGTACTGCTTAGCATTGGCAGCTAGGTGTTTCAGTACTGCTTAGCAGTGGCTGCTTGATGTTTCAGTACTGCTTAGCAGTGGCTGCTTGGTGTTTCAGTACTGCTTAGCAGTGGCTGCTTGGTGTTTCAGTGCCGCTTAGCAGTGGCTGCTTGATGTTTCAGTACTGCTTAGCAGTGGCTGCTTGGTGTTTATGTACTGCTTATCAGTGACTGCTTAGTGTTTCAGTACTGCTTGGTAGTGACTGCTTGGCGTTTCAGTGCTGCCTAGCAGTGGCTGCTAGGTGTTTCAGTACTGCTTAGCAGTGACTGCTTGATGTTTCAGTGCTGCCTAGCAGTGGCTGCTAGGTGTTTCAGTACTGCTTAGCAGTGGCTGCTTGGTGTTTCAGTACTGCTTAGCAGTGACTGCTTGGTGTTTCAGTACTGCCTAGCAGTGGCTGCTTGGTGTTTCAGTGCTGCTTGGTAGTGACTGCTTGGTGTTTCAGTACTGCTTAGCAGTGGCTGCTTGGTGTTTCAGTACTGCTTAGCAGTGGCTGCTTGGTGTTTCAGTGCTGCTTATCAGTGACTGCTTGGTGTTTCAGTACTGCTTAGCAGTGACTGCTTGGTGTTTCAGTACTGCCTAGCAGTGGCTGCTTGGTGTTTCAGTGCTGCTTATCAGTGATTGCTTGGTGTTTCAGTACTGCTTAGCAGTGACTGCTTGGTGTTTCAGTACTGCCTAGCAGTGACTGCTTGGTGTTTCAGTACTGCTTAGCAGTGGCTGCTTGATGTTTCAGTACTGCTTAGCAGTGGCTGCTTGGTGTTTCAGTACTGCTTAGCAGTGACTGCTTGGTGTTTCAGTACTGCTTAGCAGTGGCTGCTTGGTGTTTCAGTACTGCTTAGCAGTGACTGCTTGGGGTTTTAGCAGTATTGGTGAACATGACGTACGAAGTTGTACGACCTTTCAGTGTTTATAGGTTATGTAAGGCCATTGACTACGAACATCACTACAGCTGGTTCGAGTAGGAGAAAGGTAAGTCTCCATTTCCCTAGTTATTTACCTCTTACGAATCGCGTGGGGAGACGCGGTGGGTCTGTTCTCACCCCCAACCCACGAGGAAATAGGCAAGGGGGAGCAGGCAGAAAGGTAAATGACAAATGTTGGAATGGAGTTTGCGACGGGTGATCATACAACCCGTATCTCACTGCGTTTTCTACCGTGTGTGTGAACATTTACTCTTTGACACTTACATTCCCTAAGACATTTCACCGTTTCATGCATTTTAATTCCCTCAGAAGTGTTCAAGGAATTTCCTGTTTTACAGGACAATAACGCATCTCCATCTAATAACGAAGATCATCAGTATAACGAATAATTCACACATCTATCATACACTTCACAGAAGAATGGCAACCGGGCATACCACCCACACACCCATCCCCAATACGGGGACACATCTGACTGGAGGAATCGTCGTCAAGGAGACCGCCACAGAGCCAGGAGCCAGAGTGGACGCTGTACTCACCATCTCCCTGGACAGTCAGGCAGAACTTTTCACACGCTGCCATGTCCTGGAAGCGGTTCTTGTTGCCCTCGCAGCCTCCGTACCAGAACTGGCGGCAGGCGCCCAGGTTGCTGTCGAAATGCCACTGGATGCTGAAGTTGCGACAGGGACCGACCTCCTTGGGCTCCCCGCAGCTCACTGTCACCATGGAAACAAGAACACGTGCAGTCTTCAGCTCTCGTCTATCATCTCCGTCTGTCACTAATGTCCACGCTGTCCGGCGCTAACCGTGTATCTACAAGATCTGGCTGATGTCATGTTTCCCGCTTAAACACCATCACCCTGACCCGTTACGACTTTGCTGTAAACATCTTCCATGTACAACTAATGGGCAAGCGCAAACTTTCCGAACAAGAAGGGTTACAGGTGTGTCGAAGTAAGCAGTTGACAACACGTTTTCTGCCGATCATGTATTATGACTCTATTTGCAGATATGCTGTTACCATTGGACAGCAAGGATATGCTTATGAGTGTGACGAAACACGGTCAGGGAATGGCGTTCCAGCTAATATACAACGCTCCTAAAGCATAAAGGCAAGTAAGTGACTAAATATAGCAATACCAAAAATAAATTAACTCATTTTATCTTAAGCAGACCTAGGCCATTCAAACGGAGTGATGGCGAAACTACTGATGACACCGGTTCAGAACACACAAAGAAACAAAGAAACACACGCGCACGCACGCACGCGCGCGCGCACATACACAAATGCACACCGACGTGCACGCACACCCCCTCACGTACACACAAACACACAACACACACACACACACACACACATAAATACATACATAACACATATATACATACCCACACACACTACACACACACACAATAAACACACACACAAAACACACACACACAAAACACACACCCAAAACACATAACAAAACACGCACACAAAACACACACACACTACACACACACAAAACACACACAACACACACACACACACACACACACACACACACACACACACACTTACAAACCCAAACACGCGCGCACACATCCCACTCACACCCAGCACACGCACACATCCATCCAAGCACACATACACACACCCCCACCCCCACCCACACACACACACACGCTCCTACACACATCCCAATGCACACCGTGCAGTCCATTGCACTGTCACCACAAGATCTGCAGCACTCACTGGCGTCAAAGATGTGCCCGTGGTCTTCGTCGCAGCCTTCGAAGTTGGCGCCTTTTGCCGGGGTGCGTCCGTCAGGGCAGCACCGGTGGATGGTATTCTGGCAGCGGCCGTTGTCTGCCACCAGGATATCCTGGCAGCCCGCCATGTTGGGGCCAGTGGCTGGAGTCTGGCCATCGGGACAACACTTCCACTCGCTAGTCCCACAGTCGATAGAGACCAGCTCGTCTGCAAGGAGATGAACATGCATGAACGAACAGATGAATGAATGAATGAATGAATGAATGAATGAATGAATGAATGAATGAATGAATGAATGAATGAATGAATGAATGAACGAGTGAATCTTTGCCTTTGCAAGGCCATTGATTACGAAACTCACTAGAGCTGCTTAGATCGTAAGAGAGTCATCTCTGTTGCACTCTTCTCTTGCTATATCCTGCTGTACGGGGGTTCTCCTAGCTTGCGCCGGGAAGTCGAAGTTCACAAACGCTGGTGGTCATTTTCGATAAACTTTATTCACGCACTGGTCGATGCACAGCGATGATAATCAGTAAACAACGTCGTCGTTATAACTTCACTCTACGCGCAATGCCGCAGAGCACTTACTCCTTACAAAGGAGGTCTAGTTAAGCTCTCACCTAAACACTGTCGCGTCTCCTCGTGTGTGTCTCTCTCTCGCTTTATCGCGCGTTATATACCTTAATACAGCTTCCAGAGCCTTCGAGAACAGTCTACGATTTGCTCCACTGCCGCGAAGCTTCACGAATGACGTCACATGACACAGTCAAGACAAATTTAGCCCGACTCAACCACGTGACCAGGTAACCGAATTAGCGTACAGACTGATATAAACAGACCCATTGCGTGACGTCATGCTCGTGTGATCTAGAACCTTCACAACATCTCCATTTCCCTAGGTATTCGCCTTTTGCGAATGGCGTAGGGAGACTCGGTGGGCCTGTTCTTACTTCTACCGCACACGAGGTAGTGTCACAAGAATATGCAGCACAACAAGTGGGTCGGATTAATCAAGAAAGGGAAAAAGATATTGGAATAACCACAATCTGATGCAGAAGTGGTGTGACAATTTACTCATTCAGGTTCGTGTATTCTAAATTCTGTCTCACATACACTCAAATTCAAAATGGCAAAATACTCTGGAGCCGTTTCAATTGTCGAGTTTTACAATAACGCAAATTGCACAGAAATCGTCTTGGATTACCTGGTCTTCATGCGAGACATACGGCGTATAGGAAAGAGAAGAAAAAAAGGCAACAAACAGTTATAGGAAACATATTCCGACAATTTCAACTTTGACAACCCTGTTCACGAGGCATGCAACATTTTCATTTTCATAGATTTAAAAAGAAGAAGAAGAAGAAGAAGAAGAAGAAGAAGAAGAAGAAGAAGAAAGAGAGAGAGAGAGAGAGAGAGAGAGAGAGAGAGAGAGAGAGAGAGAGAGAGTGTGTGTGTGTATGTGTTTGTGTAACATGAAAGTGAATGCTTAGGCGAATGAGTCTAAGGAGAGATGCTTGCACGGTAGGCACACACAGAGACGTGCCCGACCACGCAGGAAAAGTGGGTCGAGCAAGATGGGTGGGCTTCAAGGCTGGAGCATGAAGCAAACTCCACCTGTGCTTTTCAGGCCAATCAGCAAACAGGTAGTCCGAGTCCGTTCCGTCCTGGGAATCGCAGAAATCCCACAAGACCTTCTGCCGCCCCAAGAGTAGATATCCAGGCCCCCTAGCCCTGGGTAAAGCTTGAAGCCATGCTGCCTTCTGTGTGTTTGTGCGTGCGTGTGTGTGTGTACGTGTGTGTGTATGTGTTCGTGTGTGTATGTGTGCGTGTGTATGAACGTGTGTGTGTGTGTGTGTGTGTGTGTGTGTATATGAACGTGTGTGTGTGCGCGTGTGTATGAACGTGTGTGTGTGTATGAACGTGTGTGTGCGTGTGTATGTGCGTACATGTGTGTATATGTGCGTGTGTACGTGTGTGTGTGTATCTGTGCGTGTGTGTGTGAATGTGCGTGTGTGTGCGTGTGTATGTGTGTACGTGTGTGTGTGTGTGTACGCGCGTGTGTGTTTGCGAGTGTATATGTGTGCATGTACGTGTGCATGTGTGTATGTGTAAGTGTGTATGTGTGCGTACGTGTGTGTACGTGTGTGTACGTGTGTGTGTATGTGTCTGCGTGCGTGTATGTGCGTGTGTATGTGTATGTGCACGCGCGCGCGAGTGTATTTTGTGTGCGTGTATGTATGTGTGTGTGTGTGCGTGCGTGTGTACGCAAGCGTGCGTTTTATGTGCGTGTGTGTGCATATGGGTGCGTGCGTGCGTACATGTTGTATGCGTGTGTGCGTGCTTGCGCGAGTGCGTGCTTTCGTGTGTGTGTGTGTGAGTGTGTGCGTGTGTCGGGCACAGCAGTTGCGGCTCTCCATGTCAGGTCCGTCCTACATCGGCGGACCAAAGGGTGGCGGGGTCCTCAAATGACCCCGTGTTTGATCTGGGGCAGCCTGACCCACAAAACCCGAGGTGATATGGCCGGGAGAGTTAGCTGCTCACCTGTACGCGAATTGCGTGCGGGAAGTCATGTGTGCCCGCTGTCCGTGTAGGGCACCCTGCACACTTGACGCAAAAGCAGAGCCCTGGTGCTAGGCAATATTGCCCCAGCCAGAGAAGCTGATGGCGGCCGCCCATGAGATTGACGGCGGCAGTCGAGAGAAAAGCTACTACGGCATTCCAGTCGAGTGCAATATCTCCCCGAGTGTTTCGCTTTGTCCCTTTCCCAAGCACAGCACGAGCGCGGGTAAAAACCCTTCATCCAAAAGTCAACAGGAGCGAAACTAGACACACTGTGTGCACGGCAATGCTTGCCATCGCCAAGTGTTGTCTGATAGAGACCCGTGGAACCTGCTTGTAGCGATGAGGTTCAACATTCGCTGCTCTGCGCAGCGGAGGTCCTGCTTGTCATGAATTCGGGCGAGACCAGCACAAAGTCAAATACATGCGGTGTAGCTTGGAATGAATGGCCGTCCCATCTCGCGTACTGGCAACGAGAGTAATTGAGCAGTACATTACACACATGTGATTTTGATCATTAGTGCCAACCAAAATTAATGTTTGATCGTGATGCCGAATAAGGTTCTTATCTGAATACAATCATGATTGCTTGGTGCCCTACATCAAATCGGGAGATCGCTCATCGTTCCGGATAATGATCCCCGTCTATTCTGTCAGGGTTCAGCTCTGTATAGGAAACAAGTTTAATACTTTGGTGCTGCACATTTCAAACCTTCCTATACGCCGCCGCGGGGTGTGTATGAGTGTGTGCGGACCCCCGATGAGGCAGAGCAGCGGGGCTTATTTGCAGTGGGTATCGGGGCAGGTGCGCGGAATTGCCTCTCCATGAATCATTTGGCTGAGGCTCCAAGCACCTTCCTATCGGACTCGGCAATGATCGTGGATCTCTGTGTCGCTCGGGGCATCTGGACAGCCTCAAATGTCTCGTGAATGCCCAATTTGCCGAGCAGGTTGCTTAGCTGAACTCCTGGCCACAGAACCAGGCATTGGGCAGTGTCTGTGTGCTTGCGTTCCCGCCAGCAGTGTCCAATAAACTCCGGCATACAAACATTTTCCCCTCATCCTCTCCCCCCTCCCCATCTATTTTCCTCACCCCCAACCGTACTGTTCAAGAGAGACAGGGTAGTTGGACACATTATTGATGTGGGTAAGTCTGCCGCCACGGTTACGTCCCAAGAAACTCGAGAAGGAGTTCTGTGGATACAGACTTTCCGGGAGGGGGGGGGGGGGGGCAATGGGTGGGGGGATGGGGGGGATGGAGGGATGGGTGGGGGGATGGGTGGGGGGATGGAGGGATGGGTGGGGGGATGGGTGGGGGATGGGTGGAACAATGGGTGGGGGGATGGAGACAGGGGCATGGGTTCTTTCCGGGAAAGAGTATATTTTATAGCAAACTGCGGCCTTTTCATCCTCCAGACCAAGTAAAGGCACGTGGAGGTGTGGGGCGAGGGAGGGTGGGGACAGAAGAGTGGAGACAGAAGGGTGGGGGAGGGGTGTGGGTGGGTCAGATTTAGTCATGGCCCTTACAGTAGACAGCAAGTTTTGATAGCGGCAGAGCAACCAGCAATATAAACAGATGGGCGTTCCCGACTTCTTCCCTCAGATCATCTAGACTGGAAGTACAGCTTCCACAAAGGTAGGGAGAGGAAAGGGTGGGTGTGGTGGGCAGGTGCACTTAACATGGGAAGGAAAAGGAGGAGATGGAAAGAGGAAGCAGAGGGTTGAATGTCCCTGGACGCTACTTGTGCTGGAATTACATTTAGACACGAATACAGGAATCTGAATGCTGCATGCACCGAACCTCGACGATGTCCTCATATTCAATCATTGATCAACTTCAAACGCGGTCACTCGCCTATGGGATGGTTTGCAGAGTTCAAGTCTTGTCGTGACTTTTTCTTAATGGTAAAAGCAGGAGAGTTGATAATTTTATTGTCAAAACCTAAGTTCAAAGTTAGGTCTGTGGCAGTGACCAATGGAGACAGTGGTCCTATGGTTGCTTAGAGCGGTGGATGTTTCTTCGAGAGTCCTGTCCCGTAGCTGCAGCCTTTGCAGAGACGCTGATATCTCGTGGTCATCTTATTTCCCCTCTAGCCGTGATCCATAATGCCTACCTGCAACTCTTGCATGTTCGTCGTGGGAACGAATTACATTGTTTGCAGCAACAAGTTAATAAACAAACGAGCAAACAAAACTGTTTCAGCATTGTTGTACGCGCTTTGCAAACATCACATAGCACACACAGCAGCACACTAAACACTGAGACATCCTTGCTCTTCAAAACTAAAATCTAAACTCCCCCACACAGTTGGATTGGAATGCTAGCATTTACCGGAGATGATCTAGACTTGCAAATATTCATTTCTCGTCTCAAGTTAAGTGTCAATCTTTGGGAGCAGGATTGGCTGATGACAATTATTGTTATGTACGTGAACGACTGACGTGAAAACTCTCCTACAGAATGCCAGAAACGTAATGTCCTAACCAGTTATTATATTGCCAGTGCATTTCTTTTTAATAACAAACAATAACAAAGACATCGTGAGAGCAAATCAACTGATTTTTCAGTTGTAGCCAAGACACTCATCAATTTTACCTGCTACCGTGTAGAAGACGGAATAATTTCAGTACGTACACCTTCCATGCACCGAAACAAACTGCATCTGGTACTTCGGACGAGATCAGTGACAACTTAGACCACGACCTTGGCACACCGAGCCATTTATCTCCAAGCTCGAGCACGTTGGACCCTGACTCACAAGAAAGCGCCACATAAAAAAACGCCAGTGGAAATGCGCCGTGTGCAGTACGGGGTAGACGTAAACAGCCGGGCTCCTCAGCAGCGGCCGTGAACGGCGCAGACATATCTGTTGAGGAGAGCAACTGCAGTGTTTAGCTCTGCTGGCAACAGTTTCTCCTAAACGCAGCCTCCTCTGGCATCGGCCAGGTCTATACATGTACATCCTCCGCTGCCAGCAGCCACGTCTAAGAATGGTCTTCTCTAAACGGCAACGACTGCAACCGGCAGGCGAGATAGCCCGGTGTGTCGGGCACTTGTTGCAGGGTGCCACAGTCACAACGCAGAACGACACAAGGTCACACGGCCCTCCCAGCCACTCTGAGGAAAACGGAGGGCAGGTTGTGGAGGATTGTTAGCAATGGGGTGGATGGCTTCAGCAGATGCGTTGGATCTCCTGCCAAGATACGTCACTCACTGGCAGCAACGAGACGCGCATCGTTTTCAGTCATATCCGGTTCTCTGTCGCTGTGTTTGCTGCTTCCGGGATTGACGGCAACGGGTGCATCAGCGAAGGTTTTGCAGGCAGAATGTATCTGCCTGCTGTGAATGCAATGGTTCGCATCGAGACTACATCATCTCCTCTGGCGAGGGGAACAACAACAACTCAGTAAATACTCTTTTCTTCATTGGCACCAGCAGGGGTTCTCTGCTACTGCGTCGTTGCACAGCAACGAGACTTCCTTTCTCCCACTGCAGACTCCCAGAGTGGTGAAAGGCAAAGAAGTATATCGACAGTGAAGGCTCGTATCATGCCTACTCCATTCAACTCTACTGATAAAAAAGTCAGCTTTAATTCTGCTCAGGTCTTGGAAGATGTCCACAGCAGTCAGTCAATTGGAAGTAAATGTGACGAGAAAAAAGCGCTAAAACATAACCAATCATCGGAGGAAAGAGACATGAAGGTGAATGCCAACAACATAAGAAAACGATATGCATAGTCAAAAACAATGTACAAAATATTCATCGTGTTTCAATTAATGGACACCACACTTCAGTCACTTGGGGCGCACGGGGAGTTAAAAAAGCGCGCTTGTGTGCTTGACTGTTTCGAGAGTTTGCAATAACATCATATTCCGCTACTTTAATGCCATGACACTCGGTGCGATTAAGGGGGCGAGAGTTTCAAAGACGATTTCAGAGATAACGTCTTCAGCGTCGGGCCCGTTTAATGGAAATAGTATCGACATCGCAACACTTGCCTTTTATCTGTGGGTATGTCTTCACTTCGTATCCCTTCCAAAATGCAACCCTTGCAAATCCATGACAAGAATTACCTCGACGCACTACATCAATTTCTTTTTCCTCCTTTTTTTCCTTCTCATTAAATCTTTCAACACATCTTCCTGATTTACTTACTTTCTCCTTTCAAGTGCACTTTCCCCCCTGCATTTCCCTGGTCCTGAAAAGTTGGCGGATGTAAAATGATAGCGAAATAAAACGACCCGGAGATTAATTTTCGATGGAATCTTTTTCGACTTGAAACTGCCTCCGAGACGGGTTCAAGGTTAAGATGGAGTCCGTGGGAACATGGCTGTACGACGTCGCAGTCTGGGACACGCGTAAACAAACAGGAGGTGATGACTCGACAAAAAATTCAGCCGCATGCGAAGGACATAAATAAAAGTTTCAAAATAAAACACAAAGAATCGAGCGAGCGAGCGAGTGAGCGAGCGAGCGTGCGAACCGAGCAGGCTCTCATCGGCCGCCAATGAAGAGCGAGATGCAGAGAGTGCACGTTCCCCCATAATTCTTGCGGCTCAAGGCAGCCATCGCAGCGATCTGCAGCGGCTTTGATGATGTGCAAAACAGACTCTCCGGCAGACGCCCTACTCACTTCTGAGAGGCAACCAGTGCGCTAGAGTGCACCGGGGCCGCGTTGTACAGACGCGAGGTCCTGCGAGGCATAGGCCGATGTCAACATGTGTCAAGAATCGCACACCTCCCTCATCAGCTGGAATGCTGCAGTCTTTGTGTTTTCGGGGCCTGCTCCAGTAGCACAGCCAACCCCAAGCAGCGTTTACGTTGCCTTTTCATCTGCTCCAGTAGCACAGCCAACCCCAAGCAGCGTTTACGTTGCCTTTACGTTGCCTTTACGTTGCGTTTACGTTGCCTTTTCATCTGCTTTGCCATGTTGACTCGTGTTGACACGGGCCTATTCCTCGCAGGATCTTGGCTTTTCTCGCGTCTACGCAACGCGCCCAGTCTACCAGCCTCTCATGACGCGGTGAGAATGAAGAGGAGCTAAGGAAACGGAACGGAAAAGCTTTTCTTTCTTATCAAAATCATTCAGTGAGCATGAAGGGACGTTGTCTTCCTATCTCGTAGTGTTGCTTCAGTGCATTTCTTCCATTTGCAATTAGCATTTTTTAAATAATTAGAAATACCACCTCCAAACCTGCCAGGGAGAAAAGCGGCGAGCAGACAATCTTAGCAGCTCCGACGACAGATAATGAATTAAATAACACACCTCGTCTGCAAAGTGTTCACCATCCATAGTTAGTGGCCATATGATTCCGCCAATGAAATCTACTTCTTTGTGAACAGTTCTCTATTTGTTGTTAATCTCAATATTGAGCAAAGCTGCTCTCAAGCTAAACGTAATCCTCCAGATGTCAAAACCTGCCGAATCCGAGTATTTGGCGACTCTGCGTTGCTAGTTTTCAATTCAATTTCAAGACGCGAAGATACAATTGCACAATGATGTTTTCTCCTCTGTTTTCATTAACACAGCAGGAAGTTTGGTTTTCTGAAATCCCAGGCAATGCAACTCAGCGGAAGAGGTCTGCACTTTGCAGACACTACAAAACACACGCTGCGTCAGAGCTGCTTCCTGTCACTCGACTTGCTCCTCAACCAATTCTCGCCAACGGTGGGGCTGGAGCCTTGTCCTTCAGATACGCATATGCTGTGGCGAGGAGAGCAGGCAAACGCTGTGACCCACTCAAATGGCGCTGCATCTCGTCACTTAGTGAGGACAAAGGTTCACCTTGTCATGTGAACAATCGTGTCAGTCAGCGACCTAACGTGCAAAAGTGAATAATTTTCGGGATAGTTTCATCAAAGGCAACAAAAGGAATGAAATACTTATTCAACAACAAATTTCTTTGTGTTACACGTCGCTCAAAATAATGTTTTCCTTTTAATCCAGGTCATGTATAGCCATTAGGGCCCTTGTTCTTTGCTGTCATCACATCCGAAACAACCAACCAAAACACGGTTTCTAATGACAAAGGTCACTCTTAACATCTAAATAATGAACCCTTCCATTGTCCTCTCTACCTCTGGCTGGAAGAAACCAACTGGATGAAGTGTGCAGAGTTATGCAATGCATTACAAAATTAACGTTACTATTCCTATTACACGTAACAAAATAGCAGAACTTCCAACCCTAACAGGACGGTCAGACCAACTCAAAGCCACACAACAACAACAACAACAACAACAACAACGTAACATGCCTTAAGAATCTTGCAGCTGCGGATAATTCAGACATAAGCAACCAAAGACCTTGAACTGATCAGCAGGGATACCTTCAAGATAACATCTGAAGACACTATCGCATTACGGCTCCCTACATACATCGTTTAGCCAGCGTTGAACCGCATATGGTAATCATATTTCTCGGATGAGCTCAAGCTCGAGTGGGTCATATTCAAGGTCAAGTCTTACGACGCATCACCCAGGAAGGAGAAGATGGGGGTCAGCTGGAAGGGAGAGGCACATTTGGGAAGGAGGTAGACAGTCGATCATCTTTCAGCACAGCAGCCACAAAACATCTTCTTTCACCGTCTCTCCCAGCATCGTTTGCTCTCCCTCAATCGGCAATTTGTCAGTGCCCGCTGACGGCATGTGGGGTTTCTCCTCGGGCTCCTTCCAGCACCTCGTTCTAATTGGCGGGAACCTCCCTACATATGTGCGGCGCAGATGCTCGGGCAGTGAGCACGCGTTTGTCGAGGCAGACATAGCGACTGGTCCCTCAACTAGCCAGCTCTGCCCTTGATGTGTTGACTTTGCCCGCCTCTCTGTTTTTTCTGGGCTTGCCTCCCGCAAGTGTCCACAGCACCTGTAGCTCGCCCTGCCTCCACAGCGGCTGTCCAGTTATTGAAAAGTGATGCTGGATGACTTCGATGCAGCTTGCAGAAATAAATAAGTTTATAGTGCGAGCGCAAGCATAGAAAATGTATGTGCAGGTGTTGGAAAGCAAAGAGGGAAAGCAGAGAGCGAGAGAGAGAGAGAGAGAGAGAGAGAGAGAGAGAGAGAGAGAGACGAGAGAGAGAGGGAGGGAGGAGGGAGGGAGGGAGAGAGAGAGGGAGGGAGGGAGGGAGGGCGGGAGGGCGGGAAAGAGAGAAAGAATGTAAGGGAATTAGAGAGAGAGAATGCGAGAGAGAGAGAGAGAGTGAGAGAGAGAGAGAATGAGAAAGAGAGTGTGTGAGTGAGAGAGAGAGAGAGAGAGAGAGAGAGAGAGAGAGAGAGAGAGGGGGGGGAGAGGGAGAGAATGAAAAGGAGAGAGGGGGGGGGGCGAGCGAGCGAGCGAGAGAGAGAAGAGATAAATCTTATCGTTTTAAGTGAACGCTGTCGAGGTGATCCTTATGTTCAAGGAAGCAGAGCACACTACGAAACTTATGAGATACAAATAATCGAGGTGACGACTCAGCGTACCGAAAACACAATGTCATGTCGTCAGAGAGCAGTTTGAAACACAGACAAGCATGCGAAACAAGGCGGACACAAGTCTACATGGCCCAGAAAGCGGATTGCCTAGACATACTTGCAGGTACGTCCAAGATGGACTGCCGAGAAGGCATAATTCTCATTCAACAATCAAGTCGCGTTTTACGTTCCGTGCATTCACGTAACATAAAACATCAATTGAAACTGTATTTGATGACATCATATTCGCCAGCAAAACAAATTGTCCTTGTTAACCCCTTCCTTCCCCTACCACCCACTCACTCTCCTGTAAGAAATAATAACTGTCCCATCTGGATCTCATTCTTTTGTGATGAGCACTATCCTTCTTGTTTCAGATTCTCCAAGCACGAGCTGCATTATCTCCCTTTCCCATTGACATCAACATTACTCGAGGTAGTTTGAGTTAAAGTAAGTCCTCACGATGTCCCTAGTTATTCGCCTTTTACGAATCGCGTAGAGAGACGCGGTGAGTCTATTCTTAACCCCAAGCCAAGAGGGGAACAGAGGGGAGGGAGTCAGAGGAGAGGGAAGGAACGAGAGTTTTGTCAAGCAATCGTACAGACGTTTGCGACATACACTGGGAAGTTTCCAGTAGGCCCTGCCTCCAGCAGCAGTAACGATCCACACCACTGCTTAATTAACACACAAGCTTTCTTTCATTGAACGCGGCATCCCATTTGATTCTACTCGTAAAATATCTCGATCACCGTTGCAGGTCCTATGCTGTGAAACGGTTCATCATAATGATTTCCTTTTATCAGTCTACTCCTAATAGTTCTGTCCCCGTGCAGCAGAATCAGCTCAATGGGAAGTTTGGACAGTATCACATAGACAGTGTTCAGTAACAGTCGAAGGGGGTAATCAACGAAATATCCTTTGGGTTGCAGTGGGGAGATTTTTACAGCTCCTCATCCTTGTCACGTGTTAGATCAGGATCCTTGCCCATTCCCCTGTTTCGCCTCCATTCTGCTCCTCCCTCGGAACCGTCGCCTCACTTGTCACTCAGAAGTACGAGGGGTTGAACAGACGATCCAAATAGCCGAAAGACGTCATCAACGACCACGTTTTTGCACTCCGCGTATCGAGTGGATCTGGGGCGGCACTCTAATTTTCCTGGCGGGTTGTCAGCAGTCAGTCACGGCACCTTCTCTGATGCACTGCGTGAGGCTATCCTGGCATCAGGTTGGATTTCAGCCTCCCATCCCAGACAGATACGTCTACTACAAAGCCTTCCTGGGCAATTACAGAGGTAAACACCAGCCAACCTGGCAGCGCACATAAACCCTTGATCAGCCTCCATCAACACAACTATCAAAGCTTCAAAGGCTACCGGATTTATCCACAAACATGAAAAGACGGGTATTCTACAAGGACATACGAATCAAGCTTCGCGATTCCACGAATGTTTGCAACGAAGACGGTACTGCTGGCACACGCGCTCTCGATAGCATCGCAGCGGAGTGTCACATGTGCACCCATCATTCTTCACTCGTCCTCCTCGAAATGGCAACGAGGCTGTCTCGGCAGTCTGCCTAGAAAACCGATACCACGACAAAAGAAACGACAAATCAGCCTCTAAACAAGATAACGAACGAGCTTGCCTTCAACAATTCTTCAGGGTTTTCTCCCCCATTCTATTCGCTCCTACACTTCCAGATGTGGTCACCCCCCCCCCCCCCCCTCTTCTCTCCCTCTCTCTCTCACACACACACAATTTCACCTCAAGCTACCCCACCTTTCCCCCCACTCACGTGTACCCCTATCCCCATAGCTTTCATGGTCAAGTCCAGGATATTTATCTCGTCTTCGGCCTCGGATCATCGGAATGCTCTACGACGAAAGGAAGGCCAGGGCTGCCTGGCAACCCAGAGCCGATGACATGAGTCAGGTAGAGAGGATCGCATTATGATTGATCAGTAACGTGGACAGGCACAGAGGCGCCCTGATTGAGAAATCAGGTCTCAGACGTGATTTCACAGCAGACGTGTCAGAGATCTCGAGGAAAGCTAATATGAAAAAAAATCACCCAATTTCTTTCAATGTGTGTTGCTTTAGCTAGGTGCTACTTGACACGAATGATAAACTGGCGTAATTTGGTTTACATTCTTGACATGGGAAGCGTTCGTTCAAAAAGGTCACACCGCAAGTGTCGCTGTGCAAACCAGGACACAATTACAGAGATACAAACCAGGACAGAATGTCAGCGAAAACGCCTTGCGTTGTGTCTTCTTTCGTTATGAGAGATAGGGGAAGAAAAGAGGAGAGAAAAGGAGGAGAGAAAAGGAGGAGAGAAAAGGAGAAGAGAAGAGAAAAGAAAAGACAAGAAGAGGAGTGGAGAGAGAGAGAGGAAGAGAGAGCGAAAGAGAGAAAGAAAGAGAGAGAGAGAGAGAGAGAGAGAGAGAGAGAGAGAGAGAAAGAGGATAAATAAGGAGAAGAGAAGAGAAAAGAAAAGACAAGAAGAGGAAAGAAGAGGAGTGAAGAGAGAGAGATAGAAAGAGAGAGAGAGAGAGAGAGAGAGAGAGAGAGAGAGAGAGAATTTTGTTAAACCATTTACAACGGGTATCACACTTCGTCCCAAAGTTAAGACAAGTGCACGCTTGGATGAGGTCGAATGGTAAAGCAATATCATGATTGTTTTTATCTTCTTTAACATCCATTTCCATGAATTCTTCCGTTACAATAACACTATCATATTTCAGTATATGAGGATGCGAGGGGGAAAAACCCCAAACAAAATAAATAAATAATGCACAAACTTCGCGACATTTTATGGATGCCATCAATCATTTAACTCTCAGACAAACCCAGCAAGAACAGCCTTTTTCCCGCTGCAGGCAACACTACTACTTTCTTACGAACCGAAATTTCTTTCATTCACAGCAAAACGACAATGCCAAAAGCATTACCATTCTTTGCGCTGATCTGTGCCTCTATCTTCCATTCAAAAGCGGCAGCGATAGTGGTGGGCGCCATGAATACATGTAATTCTTCAGCAGGAGAGAGAAGAGATAGAGAGAGAGAGTGAGAGAGAGAGAAAGAGAGAGAGAGAGAGAGGTGAGAGAGAGAGAGAGGGTGAGTGAGAGGGAGAGAGAGAGAGAGAGAGAGAGAGAGAGAGAGAGAGAGAGAGAGAGAGAGAGAGAGAGAACTGAACTGAACTGAACTGAACTTTATTCGAAGGCCGACCGCCCGTTGAACAATACAAGAAAATAACATTCAAACTTCTCTACGATTTCAAGATTACGATCCATTCGGTTTAGTATGCATACTATTTATAATACATTATCATCACATTCTCTTTCTCTCATTTTCAAAGCATAGTATATGTACATCGACACGTGTAGTGTTACTCTAATGTTTGTTCCTCTTAAGAGGTAGGTATAGTCTCTTCTGCCCTTTACAAGCTGTGTAATATATTTCTCCCTGAGATCGGTGTATTTGCCACAGTCGAGTAGAAAATGCTTTTCGTTTTCGATAGTATTGTTACAGAATGGACAATTCAAGTCTCTTATTTCTCGATAACCATAACGTTGGTTAATTTCTAAAGGATTTATACCTAAACGTATGAAAACATCTCTAAATCTTTTAATAATAAGAAACGTAAGGTATTTTTCTTGACCAAACATGCCTTTGAACAAGGAGTACAATGAAAATCTCTCCCTGCTTAGGTTTCTTCCCTCCCAAGATTGCTGGTAATAGTCCCGTAATATTTGCTTCAATTGCATTAAAAAGAGTTTCTCATTTCCTACACCTTCATTCATCCACACATATGCAAAACCTAGTTTGCACAGTGTGTCCTTTACCATACAGTGCCAATTCTTTTTGTCAGGTATTTTGGAATTTATTAGCATTTCATAAGCTTGTCTTGGGAGTCTGTGTAATGGCATGTTTGATAACCTTAGCCAGTATTTGACAGTTTTAATTGTGATATTGATTACGAGGGGGTATCTACCTAATTCTCCATAGACGAAATGGTTAGGCGATCTTATATCTAGTCCAAAGAACTTTTTATAGGCAGACGTGTACCTTTTCCACCGTTTCCTGGTTCTTTGTACCCCATAATTCGGCACCATACAACAAGCTAGGCATTACTTGTGCATCAAACAGCTTTATGAACATCGTAGGGTTAGTACTGCGGATCATCCACATTGCTTTCATAATTTGAACCGTTTTTGTCTACTTTTTATTACAATCTCTTCTAAAGAGGCATTTTCAGACAGTTTTGTAGTAAAAGTACAACCTAAATATTTATAACTATTTACTACATCTAACTTAATGTTATTAAGGTTCCATCGTTCTCCTTCTGCCAAATGACCACCCTTTCTGAAAATCATTACCTTTGTCTTCTCAGCATTTACTTGGAGACCAAGGGTTTCCTATACTCTAGCCAGGGAGTTAAGTTGGTTTTGGAGCCCAATTGGTGTTATAGATAGAAGAGCAACATCGTCGGCAAACAGTAAAGCAAAGTTCTCTGCTCTGCCTGGTAGCATTTGAACCCCATGTTTCCCATGTGCTGTAACATAGTTTGCCACCGCATTAATGTAGAGAGAGAGGGTGAGAGAGAGAGAGAGAGAGAGAGAGAGAGAGAGAGAAGAGAGAGAAAGAGAGAAAGAGAGAGAAAGGGAGTGGGTGAGAGGACACAGGCCGCTATCACACCATTGTGTGGTTTCCAGGAGACCTAAGAGCTCGGTGCCTGTGTGGCCGCCGCCTCGGTGCCAACCAAAAGAGGGGGCTGCTACTTCGGCAGAATTGTGCCAGGCCACAGACAAGGAGAAACAGCCAGACAACCTCGCCAGCCTGCTTCAAGGACACCAGCACCGAACCATTCTGACGTCATGGGGTCTACGTCACAAGTGGTCAGGGATGATATAGTCTGCTTCATGATTGTGTGGCTTTGTGATGGTTGTTGCCAATTTATAAAAAAGCCATAAACATGAATGTCAAATAATTAATATTAAATTACAGAGTCCTCACAGGGCATTACTGAAACTAAAAGGAATAATCTTTAAATTTTGAACACGCATCAATCATGCTCGAAATGAAGAAGACCTTGAAATATAGTTCTAACGTATTTTTCCCCATAACGCGAAAAAACTAGTATCCCGTTCTGCGACAAAATATTCATTCAGACAGTGAAATCCTTACTTGGCTGCATCAATTAACCCAGCCACTCCCCTCCCCCCTCCCTTCTCCTCCCAAAGAAAGGTTGTGAATCATTTTAAAAAAATTAAGCGTGAAAACACCATGTCAACAAAGGGTGCAAAATTGACAGTGCCACAGCCACTCAGACTTTGCAGGAGAGAGAGAATAAAAGTACAAGCATTACCAATCTTCATCCCCTCCTGCTTACATCTTGATTACGTCCTTCAAGGGAGCTCACGTTATTCCCGTAGCACAGGAGAGCACGGGACGAGTCCATCAAATACTCACAGGAAATCCAATTCATTGTGCCACGCTGCACAAACACGCTTTAATTTCCCTTTCCGATGCCTCAAATATGGAGAGACAAGAGCGCGTTCATACGCAAACACCGGTGGACTTGCAAACCACTTTGTCCAGCATTCGTTGAGATGGAAATCCTCTCGTCTGCAAAAGCAATCGGAGTCTATTTATGCCGGCTCCGCTCTATAGATGTAAGAAGACGAGACGCTGACACACGTGGAAAAACAAGAAAACCCTTCAAACTATCTCCAAAACTGCTGGAGAAAAAAGGTCACGGAGCATGAGTGGGATTTTTTGTCCGTACCACGGGGGACTGGGGTGAGGCCACATCCGTTGGGGTCAACGACACCGAACTAGGGTAAGGCGGGTGAAGGGGCGAACGAAACAGTCAACCAAAAAGTGACGAAGTGAATGTGCAATCCCAATGAACAAAGATTCACGAAGACTGTGGGGAAAAAGACAGGAAAAGGGGACACCAGGGACACGAGGGATGGGTACACAATGGTTTTGGACAGGTAAAGCGGCTTCACGCCCACGTCATCGTGTCATTCACGCCTCTGCACTCTTTTTTCTCGCCTCGCCATGGAGTGTGTTACGACAAGAACCCTAGGTTTGCCAGTGAGCCTGCGTATATTTCCCACATCACCTTCCTCTTTTTCTTCAACATGCACAGCTTGAAATGTTAAACTGTATTGTGGCTCAGCAACAAACACTTGTTTATTGAACATTCATTGCCCACGAGAGCGTAAGGTTGTACATGATTGCAAAAATCGATGTGCCACAAAGACTCACGAATGAAACTGGGTCACACGCAGTGAAGACGTCGCCAACGCCTACGAGAAAACCCCAGAACCAGGCTGGCAACTTAGGGTTCTGACATTGGAGCGCTCAGGGGAAATCACTCGCGATTTCACTTGCTCGTTTTTGTCCAGATGAAAGATAGGAACGCGAAAATCACTTATCCAATAGCTCCCCTCCCCCCCTTCCCCCCTCCCCCCACCTAGCCCTAGTGCTGGGGGAGGAACAATGCTGTGCATTGCAGTCTGTCACTTCAAAAATAGCTCCCACAGCAGTGCACTTGGCACAGAACGAGGGAACTGCAGCACAGCGCTGCACGGTAATCATGGCCGACAGAGGTCAGGATGGGGTCGTGTGAAGTCACCGAGGCTGCTCTGTGACGTTAAATGACGTAGCAAGGTTGCAGGGGAGGCGACTCCCATCAGTCGACATCTTTTCCACGCAGAAAGGTCTCGCCTTGAGTTGTATCCCCTGCCGCGGCTAGGGTCAAGTTCGAGGCCACGAAAGGTCAGAATTGGCCAATTTGCATTTCGCATCCAAGGTTGACCTTTGTTTTTACCAAGGCTGAAAGGAATCATTGACTCGTCAAAGCCAGATGGTCGTCATCTCGATGATACTTCAAATTGACGGGCGAAACAGTTCTTTGGAGTACTCGCTTTATGCCTGAACTTTGAATACTGAAATGAAAGGAAGTATCACGAACAGCACACATCATTTTTGTACAAAATTATGTCCATTACTGAATCTGCTAAAATTGGCAGAACTGGATCACATTCTGACGGACTCCTATCCTTGTCGCGAAATGTCACGCCATTTATCATTGCCTACGACGATGATCTACAGAACCACGCCAGGACTTCACTTAGGACTTCACTTGTGACAAAATGCAACAGAGCATGCCGCTCAAGGATCGGGCTCTACAGCCACAGAGTGCGCTGCCGCTCAACCCCGGACTGACCAAACCTGGCGCATACTCCATGGTCTCACGAGACTGACGGATGCCAACGAACGACGATGATACGAGAAGGGTATTTATTATCTTGTCCTCACAAGATCGACAGTGATGCCGCTACCGACTTTTTTTGTCCAGTTAAACCTTGTAGTGCACACCGAGTGCAAAAAGATGTGAGTAGGAAGACCCCCAGGTAACACACAGTTTATATAGATATGTATGACGAGAATAGTTACTAGACATGTCTGTCTCCAATGTGTAGCCATCTTTTGTGTAAAAATGACTAGTAAAATCATAAACGAAATTACTCCGCTATCGCCACTTCAAGATGTTATTAGAGGGACAAGGTTACCAGCTACTCGACTTTCGTATTCTTTCGTGATTTGTTATGTGGCCCTGAGGAGTGAATAGAGGAGCAGTCTAGATAATTGGTCAAGGAAAAAGATCTAAGTCGGGATAGCATTGCACAAAGGAATTTGGAACCAGTACTAGAATCAACACATGAGCAGAAGTTATCTCAACCTTGGCTTTCTTTATGACTCCGTGTGAATGGAGCACTCATCACGAGTGGAACGCTCTGTAGATGTGATCCCTCTTGAGTGGGATAGGCTACTGGTCAGGTGAATGCACTAACAAACAAACAAACAAGTTTATTTAAAAGACATCCCTTTTACTAGTAGTAGTTTTAGGCGTGGCCACGAAGTAGGAAAATGATGGCTTTCTTTGCGTGCGTTTAACTTTTTAATGGTCGTCATGATAAACATCAGAAACAGTAATGGTAGTTAGCCGTCTGGAGGTTTTCACCAGTTCGCCATTTAAGAGACATCTGAAAGACGAGGTACTCGATTTCTTTTTTCTCTACTCATTCACGTGTGTGCAACTGCTAAAAGCCTTTGGCCTTGTTTGGAACAAACTTCTTTAGTCAGAAAACTATGACTGAGTTCATTTGAAATTTATCAATTTCAATTGAAAATTTCTTCAACATCCATCTCCACCTGCACACACACTTATGGGCAGTGCAGGCGGTTATCTTCTCCAAAGCAGCCGCGATTTCACTATTCATATTCATCGGTAGAAATAAATCCTTGAGTGAAGATTTAAAGAGGGCTATACAACTGATATCCTTTCGAGGTATCTGATGCCATGTCAGTCCACGGAAGAAAAGTAATCCACCAAATCTACTTATTAAGACACAAGATCCTCAACTCGACACTCTGTCCAATGGGCTCATTGACCTCTCCGATGGAAGTAACGCTACTCAGAACACTACATGGATGATGGATGGAGTGAGTTTTAAGGCCTAACAGCCTTTGTAGGCTATGTAAGACCATTGATCACGAGTTCATTCGAACTCTTTAGAACAAGAGCATGGCAAGTCTCGAATACCATAGTTTTTCGCTTTTTACAAATCGCGTAGCCGAAGAGCGAAATGGCAAACAGTCTGAAAAAGGATGATAAAATGCAAACACTGGCCGTAATCAGTGTAGATGCCCACAACGTACTAAGTACGAAGCGACAGATCAAATGGAAAATAAAGCAACGAATATCTTGCAAACAAGGCAAGTTGAAAAAGAGTCGTCCCGAAAATTTATTAACACGGCACTTAATGGAGAAGAAAATTAGGTTAAGATGAAACATAATTAATTATGCAGAAAGTTTCTAAGGGACAAATAGACAAGCAATTAAGTCTCATAGCGATGGAAAAGAATGGAACAGCGATTAAGAAAAAATCACAACAACCCTGAAGATGTGAGTGATAGCTACCTGTGGTAGGCTAGTAACGACTGGATTATTGCAATTCAGTCCTGGCGGGTCTTCCGGCAGAACAACTAAACCGTCTGCCACGAGTTCAAAACAGTGCGGCACGTCTGGTTCTTATGAAGGGCAAGCGCGATCATGTGACACCCCTCCTGAAACATCTACACTGACTTCCCGTTAATTTCTCTGCCAGTACAAAATTGCTGTTTTGGCGTACCGTCATTTTGATTCAACCCCTCCGGCATATCTTTCGGTCTTTCTTTGTACCTATCACCCTTTCCGTTCTCTCCGCTGAAAAGCTTCTGAAAATTCCAAAGCATAGTACCAAGTCTTTCGGAGAGCGTAGTTTCAGTTTCATTGCACCTAGTGTCTGGAATTCCCTGCCGGCTGGCCTACGTGATGCACCAACTATGTCCATGTTTTAATCTCAGTTAAAACCCCATATGTTTCGTCTTTGTTCTCTGTAACCTCCTAGTTTTTTTTTTCAAGTCCTGGTATGATAGTCGTACGAGTGTTGGGCTATGTAGTATGACTGACGAGTAACTGCGTGTAAATGTGGCTATGTACGCGCATTGAGTTCATTGCAAGAAATGCGCGTTATAAATGCTATTCATTATTATTATTATAGCTAGCAATTTTGCTAATGTCATTCACACCAATACAAACCACCGCACCATAGCGGTACAGAATGATAATAAATTAAAATATCGTTTTCGTTTTCCTCCAGGGAAATGAAATTCTCAAGCTAAATTGGCAAAATAACATGTACTCTAAGTCTAAGGCAGGCTGGGATAATATGCAACTGCACTCCATGCGGGGTCGAGATACAAAAAACGAGAGTGACAGATATTCTGTAAAAGGTCTTCAAGGTCAGCCCGATACCAACACTATAGGACAGACAGATATATACCGCCAAGGCATTTCCTATGTGTTTCAATGCAGACACACAGGTGGCCAGACTACACGATGACGCTTGGGAAGCTCTGAATCAATGATTCCCCCACTAGCAAGAAAAAGCAGGCACACGGAGGGCAGGTGGAAAATCCGTCATGCCACTCTACAGTCGGACAGCAATCCTGGGCGGGGGACGTGATCAGGAAAGGGGTGGTGGGTGATGAGGGGGGGGGTGTATGTGACTTATTTGGCAGGGGGAAGGGGGGGGGGAGGGTAGGGCGCAGTCGGAGCCTTTCTGGGGACAGGTTTCAGGGCACAGCCCATAGTCTGCAACAACACCCCCTATTCCCTGGGGCAGGGCCAACGGGAAGGGCGTTTTGGTTGGGCCTGTGGGGCAGGATGAAGGAACCCGACGTTGTCTCTACCAGAAAGTATAATTACTGTCAAACAAATGCTTCTGCAAGGTGCCTTGCTGAAATTTTCTTTTTCCCAACGAAGTTGTGTCAGCCGTTTTATCCCCAGACTTGAGATTTCAAATAACAAATTGAAGAAAATGCATTGTGATGGTTGAAAGATAAAAGTATAATAGAACATCTAAAGAAATTTGTTTGCAAAACAGAAAAAAATATCTCGTAAACATCAGTGCCTAATTTTTTTAAAGTTCAAGATTGCTTCCTAACTTTGAAATGGAATTGTGTCCTCTTGTGAAAGTCTATGTCATACTTCCAGAAGGCATAACAGATGAGAACCATAGAAGTGGATCTGACTCCATCAGATCACAGCACACGTATCTACTATGTCTGGTTGTCTGCGTCCCATCTTCTCTCACGGCTCAGAGCAGATCACATTGGGCAGGCCACACAAGGACAGACTTCACAGGGCAGGCACAGTAGACCTGGGATGGGAGGGACTCCCGCTGAGGGTGAGGAAAGGGGGGCTAGCCTTCACCTTTCCAAGGCTGACTGGGGATTAATTCGCCGTGCCGCCGTCAATGCTTTCTCCGCCACCGTGTTTGGCGTTAGATGTCTCTCGCCTTTGTGGCCGCCCATTCACTGAAGACCCGATAAAGGCTGCGACTGGCGGGCGATGAAGGGGCAGGTGAATGGCGAATCACGGCCTCTCCCCCCGAGAAGGAGTTGCACTCCGACAAGATGGCCAACCAGCTGCATTCAAGAGGGAAGGTGTCCGGCGATGACGTGACGCCACTGCTTGATCTCGCCATGGTCGTCCTTGAGTTTTACGAGTCCATGATCAGGACATTAACACCATTTGTTTACAACGTGCGCGTGCACTGAATCATTCACAAGGACGCACGCGAGAAGATACCCCCGAATGACACAGAGCCGCAGACATGCGCAGAGTACGTTCTGAGTTCTGTAGCTGTGTGGTTGTGCAATTCAACGTCAGAGAATCATACAAATAAGTTTTTCCTTTTCAAACTCATCACTTACGACGCCAGAATAAACAGTAATCAATAAAAACCTACATGGAGGATACATACTTGAAGTAGCCTGTGTATCTAGGAAACATTTCTATTAGATTACATTAATAGAAATCAGTTTGTGCGCACTCGCTGATGCTCATGTTTGACTGATGTAATTTCGCGATCGGAGTGAAATGTCCTCGTCAACCGAAGAAGGCCAAAACACATAATCGCTAAACCTTCGTCACCCTACAAACAACACCAGCAATGCAAGTTAGCGAAGAAATGAAAAAAAATCCAATATTGATATTCCCAGGGGGTGGGCGCTATGAAGCAGATGGAAACAGTGGGAACAAGAGAGGACGATCGACAGACTCTCGAGAAGAACACTTTTCAAAGAGCCTGCCGGCTTGCATTTCAACAGCGGCGGCCTCCAACCTCGGGACACGACTGGAGCGGGGAGAGCAGCTTTGGGGTGGAGGCGGTCAGGCATTAGCTTGCTCAATAATCTTATTTGGGGGCCGCCCTCGGGGATGCGGGGGGCGCGAGGGTGGCGAGGACCACAATGGGGACACGCCAGCTGTGCAACGGAGAGAGCTGAGATGTGGGAACACGGCGCAGCCCCGAGACCTGCCTCGACCTGGTAGGAAATCCACAGCCAGATGGAGGGATGGTGTTTTACGGCCTATCAGCCTTTGCAGACTCTGTTACGCCATTAAGCACGAAAATCACGAGAACAGATTTGAGTAAGCAGAAATCAAGTTACGATATCCCTATTTATTCGCCTCTTACGAATCGCGCAGGGAGACGAGGTGGGTCTCTTCTGACCCCCAACCCACAAGGGGTCTATTCTGACCCCCTACCCACAGGGAGCATCCACAGCCAGCGACTTTCCACCCGCATGGAAAGTTGGGAAGTTGACGACAGAGCACCGGAAAGTTTTTTCTCCCTCTCCTCCAAAGTCGCTTGTTGCCTCCGCCAATGAGGTTATGTATTTCAGTCGTATTATAAACACAGATACAACGATGAATGAAAATGCCGAAAGCGCACATTTTCTACTAAAAAGCCTACGTCGGGAGCAACACTTTCAGGTGGCGGGATTAGGAACGAGTCACGTAGACCGAAAAGTGTTTCGCTCTCGAAGAAAACTTTTAAATAAACATTTTGCGCTTTTATCACTTTTATTCGTCGATATGTTTGTAATCCAAACGACATTTTAAAAAGAGAACCTTTCCTGTGGCCTGTCGTCAACATACTATGCTTGGAAATAGTCAGACGTTTTAGATTAAGAATGTCAAAAAAAGTCTTCCCCAGAGCGCGTTTACGATTGAAAGTGAAAATGAAAATACTTTTAAACTCTGTCATAATTAGGATAAACTATTGTGATGGAGTGAAATAAGGCATGATGGTAGCAGGGCGCAGGTATGAGACAAATCGTACTTGCTTTCCACAACTTTATTCACCCATGGGTACAGGAGCTCCTGGCTGGTCAGAGGCCTGATGATCATGGCCTGGACCAACCCAAGACCTGGTGGCAGTGGTCTCTCCCCCAGATGGGATGGGGTCTCCCTAAAGGCCTTCGCACACAAGGCAACTCCACTCGGGCAACTCGATTGCTTGCCATACATTGCTTCGTGTGCGATGTCGGTTGAAAGCAACTGGCATTCCAAGCAACTTTCCACCCCACCAGCAACTGAGTTGCTCGTCTTTAAACCTGTTCTAGTTTTGGGGGCAGTGGCGTGCCACTCTCTCTGAATCCACCAATCACCGGGCGACTTTAGAGCTTCGTTCTCGCGTTCTCACGACTATTGCACATTTAAATGGCAGACATGTCTACGGTTCACACAGAAAACGCTGTATTTGGGGATACTAGAAACCCATCCAAAGAAATTGTAAGCCATGAACAGCATTAATTTATCAAAGCTGTATGTTGAATGCATCAATAGGTCGTGAAAGCTCCTACATTAAAAAATTGGAAATGCAGGTCGACGCATCTGTTGACATTGTGTACAAAGCTAGTGTTGTCTGATACCACGAATACGATACATTTAAATTGCATCTGTGTTATGAAAATACTGTTCAGATTAAATTGATTAATTAATTGAGGCCCAACCAGCTGCAACAATTCCTGAAAATGTTCATGGCTCATTCGAAGGAAAGTTCTTGTTGCCTTGAGATCCTCGTTGAGGAGCTCTTGTAGCAGACATGAGTAGGCACCATGCCTTGGTCGTTTTGTCAACCATTCACGAGATCAACACGATCTTTTTCTCTTTTTACTTTGCTCGGCAATTATAAGTATTGCAGCAGCAGCTGCAACATCATCATTAGATGACGGAGTACTGTCGCCATCGTCACTTGAAGTTTCAGTCATGCTAGGGCAAGCCTTCGGGGGAGAGATGCAGAGCGTCTTGAGTGCAAGTGCGGGAATTAATACGCTTCCATAAATAGAACGTGGCGAGAGGTGAAAGGTCACAATGAAAGCGTGTGCGAGCTCAGTCTCCAGCATTGCCTGCCACATGGCAAGCAACCGGCCGCAAGCAACGTGGCAAGATACTTTGGTTGCCTCGTGTGCGAAGGCCTTAAGCAAGCACTGCAACCTCTATTTATCGAGATGGACAAGAGTAGGAACTGGGGGGGGGGGGGGGTTCTCTCTTCTGGTGAAAGGGGAGAGGGGGGTAACGATGGAGAAAACAGGGGGGGGGGGCAGGAAGGCGTGGGAACGGGGGGCGGGGGGGGCGGGCAGAGAGGCGCGGGTGGGTGCTGAGAATCTGGCTGCTCTGAAACTGACCACTTGAAGCCAACTATGTCAGCCAGCGTCCAGCCCGGAGCTGCTAGATGAGAAAAATGACCCGATGACGGCCAAAACTGACCGCTTGAAGCCAATTATGTCAGCCAGCGTCCAGCCCCGCGCTGCTAGATGAGAGGAATGGCCCGATAACGGCGGGAGATAAGGGGAGGGGAAGGGATCGAGCGAGCGAGCGCGAGAGAGAGAGAGAGAGAGAGAGAGAGAGAGAGAGAGAGAGAGAGAGAGAGAGAGAGAGAGACAGAGAGAGAGGGAATATGTTACATGGCAAGAGATCGATAAAAATGAGAGCGAATAATTCAGTAGGGAAGGATTTCCTCATGGTTACACTATTAACAATATTATATGGCCTATCAGCTTTTGTAGGTTATGAAGAGCTATTAGTCAGGAAAGTCACCTGAGCTGGGTAGAGAAAGAGCCAGCTAGGCGGTCCCTAGTTAATCGCCCTTTGCAAATCGCGTATGGATGGATGGATGGATGGTGGATGGATGGATGGAGTTTTACGACCTAGCAGCCTTTGTAGGCTATATAAGGCCATTAAGCACGAACATTACGAGAACAGTTTAGAGTATACGCAAATCAAGTCACGGTGTCCCTAATGTTCACCTCTTACGAATCGCGTAGGGAGACGCGGTGGGTCTATTCTTTTTTCCCCCTACCCACATGGAGAAACTAACCTCGGATAGACAGAAAAGTGTTTGTAAACCTTTCCAGAACAAATAATCATCACAAAGATCGCTGGGAGGTGTTGGAATGACACGTTTAGTATAGAAACTAAAGTTGCGGGCGTAGCCCTTCATCAGTTTTCCAGAACCTTTATATCTCTCTTTCGTTCAGGTCTAACAAAACAAAGTAATGGTTCTATTTGATAGTTTGAGCACAACGGACAATATCGAAGCCGGGAAGCTGCTGAACACCACAAAACCGAGACACCATTCGTTGTCCATTCTGGTCACCTTGCACTGCGTTTCTCGAAATTAGACGAAGCGCACATGCTTTTTTGTGAAAGATTATTAGAATTTAATATTTGTCTTTATCCAGTATTGTGCTCATGACATTGGGATCTTTAAAGGTTGAATGGAAATAAAATTGCGACCTATCAGCCTCTCTAGGCTATGTAGGACAACTGATCAAAAACATTTCTATAGAGACGGTTAGAGTAGGAGCAAGTCTTGTCTCAATCTTCTTTGATATTCGCCATTACGAATCGCGTGGGGAGACACGGTGGGTCTTTTATTACCCCCAACCCACAGGGGGTTATGCTAATCTTCAAAAAGGATAACAACAACAAAAAACCAGGGATGCAAAACGCCAGATTCGGAAGAAATTGGTGAGAAATGTATTGCGGACAGAGCAAACACCTGGAGAGAATTTCCAAGAAAGCAAAACGAAAAGGTAATGGATTTCTACAGTATCAACATTTCTAGCTGGTCTCAAACACTTTCCACATCTTTCCCACCATTAAACACACGCAAAACACACATCCGCAAAAAGAGAAACAATACCATCACCAGAACGCCCAAGCACATTTGGCTGCTACGCAATGACTCAAAGGTGGTTGCCATGGAGACGACAGAGGACTGCCTTACCTGAGTCCGTGGACTTGATGCAGGCCTCCTCGCAGTCTTCCTGCGAGACGAAGCGGTTGACGTTGCCGCCACGTCCTCCGTACCAGAAGCGGTCACAGCGCGCTTTGTCCGCGTCGTAGAACCACTTGACCGTGTAGTCCGTACCATCCCCTCTCTCGCTCTTCAGGCTGCAGCGGTCTGTGGGTTTAGAAGAGTAAGAGTCCTTTAAGTCCGTGATGGGAAGGACGCTCTTTGCTGTCTGTTTGACAAACTTTCTCGCGCACGCATGCTCGCATATCGTCCTGTTGAAGAAGTTGTTGGCGTTGCCCTCGCAACCTCCGAACCAGAAGCGACGGCAGATGTCGTTTTCGTGGTCGTAGAACCAGCGCATGCTGTACTGCTTGCATTCCCCCGGCAGGTAGGGCAGCCTGCAGGTGGCCAGCGTGAACACCATGGGTACCAGAGCTTCCGCCATGGCGACTAAAGAGCTCTGGCACAGACCTCCAGATTACTACGCAATGTGCAACACGGAAGGAAACCCTTCCTCCCTAGCACAGAATGAGAAGTCGCGACGAGCACGGAGAAGATTGGCGCATCTGCTAAGCTTCAACACCAAAACCACGTATTATTGAGCGAGAAATTATGTTGTGCACGGTAAGGCTGGGAGGTTGCTTGACGAAATCAGGTCAAAAGGTTATCACGCAATGGATT
>JAWQFJ010000456.1:47500-62500 GCA_034096865.1 Theodoxus fluviatilis
TGTAGGTGTTGAAGAGAGCTGCTACCTGTAGCTGTTGAAGAGAGCTGCTACCTGTAGCTGTTGAAGAGAGCTGCTACCTGTAGCTGTTGAAGAGAGCTGCTACCTGTAGCTGTCGAAGAGAGCTGCTACCTTTAGCTGTTGAAGAGAGCTGCTACCTGTAGCTGATGAAGAACGTTTACAACACGCAGCAAAGTCTTTGTCGACCTCAGTCTTTCAAGCAGGATCAAGTCTCACGTGCGTGTCCTCTGCGCTCAAGGTTTGGGACATCAATCCGGATTGGCTGAGGCACACACGCCACTGTGATGAAGGAAGTTGTGTCCTACAAACACAGACCACTGCTGTACAGAGTGGAGAAAACCTTTCCCGTTGTGCTTTTGGCAACATTTATCCTCCACTCTGAAGATCATCGGACGTAGTCCAGCCCAGGTACTGGATTCTACACAGAAGACTTCCGCCCCTGGACCCGAAAGCACTTCAGCGTGACGGAAGCAAACATCCCATTACCCCCAGCAGGCGTCCACACCTTTCAGTGAATGTCCATCCTTGGATACCAGCTGCTTTGACCTGATCAGGGATGTTTGACAGTTTGAAAATGCATCCTCTTCCGGGCCGACATTGAATTTTCACACACACACACACGCGCGCGCGCGCGCACACACACACACACACACACACACACACACACACACACACACACACACCAACTACACAGACGATGCAGATTTATTTTCAAAACTCTTTTATAAACGTGGATATAATCTAAACATAAATCTAGAGCCATGGTAGGGTTACTGCTACGAGCAGGGCGTTGGTGCAATGGGTTTAAGGGTAATGTGTGTGTGTGCGTGTGTTTGTGTGCGTATGTGTGCGTGCGCGCGCGCGCGTGTGTCTTCTGTGTGTGTGTGTGTGTGTGAGAGAGAGAGAGAGAGAGAGAGAGAGAGAGAGAGAGAGAGAGAGAGAGAGAGAGAGAGAGAGAGAGAGAGAGCACAAAATGTTATGAGATAGTGCAGTTACAAAATTTCGACCGATTAAGATGAGAATATTCGTGTGTCGATTAGTCGACAATGGAGTCAAACTGTGAAATGAGCGGGATAATAACCGTACTGCATTTGCAAAGACCACCAACGATTGATAAAATATAAAAAGACTCAATTCATCCTTAATTAATATAAAAATAGAGACAGCACGATGAGTTGGGAAGGCTTACGAGGGATGGAAAGTATGGGAAATTTCGTGGGAATGCGATGGAAAGTGGAAGGGGAAGGGGGGGGGGGGGGCAGGCAGGGGAGAGGGAGAAGGTTAAAATGGGTGTTTCACCATTCACACATGGAGAAGTGCACCAATCAAGCCAGTCTAGCACCATTCTGTAAACCCGAGTCAGTAGTAGTGACTCTGGCACAGTTCGCAATGAATGCGTAATAGGCTTGACCCTTGGCATTACAGCCTTGCGCCAAAAATAGTTCGTTCTGATACTATTTTTCTCTCCACTTTTTACAGAAATCATTCAGATGTAAAAAACTTGGTTCCATTTCAACACAAACATTTTATTGTATCGAATAAACGCTTGTTTGTTGTCTCAACAAGAGTAAGTTAAGAGTTTTGTGCGAAATAGTCTTAGAACTACTTTAACGGCGTATGTCAGGGAGCACATCGGCTATCCCACAAGCCTCTCGTGTGACCTCCGTTTGCATAAATTGGCCGAAAACCTTCCATCACGTGACGTCAACAGTGCTAGAGATACCTTTGCCGGTATAGGCGAAATCTCTAGTTTACTAGAATGGTCTAGCACCTGCCTTTCCACATGCACGTACAGCACCTTCCCGTCTCGCACCTTCCCGTCTCGCACCTTGTCGAAGACATTTTGTCCAGCAGCACTTACGGCTTCACACCAGCAGCAGACGTTGTGCTCAGACAGCAGTAAACCACGGGACTCTTTTTTCCCATCTGTGTTTCTTGCTTTTGCCTGCGTTTGCTAGATTCAGCTGGAACTGACGTGCAAGTCGAGCGAGGAATGAAAGGTGGTAAAGAGGAGCGAGTAGCAACTGTTCTTAACTAACTCTAAAGCCCCTGTAGCGCCCTCCTCCACACTTGACTGATATTCCTGTTCCGCCCTTCACCGTCAACCTCTGGCTACTTTTCGTAGCCTTTTTTGCAAGACAGGCAATTAGACTGTCCCTCTACATTACAGGAACTTAAAGAGTTCATGCATTCACAGGGGAAGAAACTCATGCACGCAAAAATGCTGGCCAACGTCTGCATGCAATTGTCACCGTGAGGTCAAGGTCACCTGTAGGACATCAAAACTACGACTCAAAGAAACTGACCACGCATGTCCATTCTAATAAAGGAACACACTAAATGGGTCGAACTAACACTCCATTTTTAAGGGGACGCAGGTATGTTTAGTTTGTAATGATGGAGAAAAACAGTGAAGTCATCTCGAGCAGGCACTGAACCACGGGACCTCATCGCCTCGCACAGTGGTTGCAATCCCCGCTCGGGACGACTGTCATTCTCCATCACTCCAAGCATTTCCATTTGTTTCACTCCGTACCCGACACAAAGGCTTGTGTACTTCTCACAGCTCTTGCGAGAACAAGTAGGTAAGTTTTATTGCTTCAGCAACTTCTTGTGCAAGCGTGGTGCGTTCGCAGTGACTTTCTCGTGTAGTTTTCACAGCCAATCAGCTGAGGCCCCCTGGAAGTGTGTTTACTTTCCACACAGCGTGGAGAGCTGAGAAGTCCTCGTTGACTTTTAAACTGTGGGAACAATCGACATATCCCTTCAGTACTACAGGAACAACCCGGCGAAATGTGGGATCGGACGTATGAATGAAGCTATGGGACCTATCGGCCTTTTTAAGCTGCACATGTACAACAAGGGCCATCGACTACAAAATCACAAGTGCTGGTTCGAGTAACAGCAAGCCACATTTCGATTTCTTTAGTTCATCGCCTTTCATGAATCCCGCTGGGAGACGCGGTGGGTCTATTCTCGCCCCCAACGCACAGGGGTTTAAAATGGAGCAACGTCATGCCAAAGCTGTAGAGGCGCCACTACGGAACTGAAGGAACAAGAACGAAGCCATGGCACCACAACTACCACGCTGCGGGAACGCAGACGATACTTCCACCTGCCTGACCCCTGCCTACCCCCAGACCGCCCCATGTCCCACTCCACTCTTGCCTGCAGGCTGCTAGCAGCTCTTGACGGGAGGCGCGCTGTTTGTCGCCCTTTCAACACCCCTGCTCCGGACATCCCAACAGCCGGTCCTGATAAACACCCGCATTAACCCGGGTACATACCCGCCCCACCATCCGGCCTGCCACGGCGATCAAACCTTCCTCTAGTGTGGAGTGGCACTCCAGACCCCATCCTCACTCCCCTTTCCAAATCACGTCCATCCTGCCCTGTTTTTGTGTAGCCACACCTCCCCCACACACACTCCCTCCAACTCACGTCTGCCTTTCTGTAGATACACCTCTCACGCACACTCTCTCCAACCCAAGTTTGTCTTTTTGTAGCTACACCTCCCACACACACACTCTCTCCAACCCAAGTCTGCCTTTCTGTAGCTACACCTCTCACACACACACACTCTCTCCAACCCAAGTCTGCCTTTCTGTAGCTACACCTCTCACACACACACACTCCTTCCAACCCAAGTCTGCCTTTCTGTAGCTACACCTCTTACAAGGCTTCCCACCCTAGGTAGCTATTCTGCGCTACACTTCCACCCCATCCCGCAGAAATCTGTGTTTCTGTAGGTAGGCATCCGTCTCTCCGTCCTCATGGCTTCCTACTTCAATCTGTTTTGTCATACTTATGCCTCACATACTACTCCCCACCCCACCTCGTTCTGTAGCCATGTCGACCTGGCCCCCTTCCACAGGCTGTCTGTTTTTCTGCAGCACCGCTTTCATTATCGTCACTTTCATCTCAGCATAAATGTCTGCAGCTACCTACCCAACGTAACCTCAGCATAAATGTCTGTAACTACCTACCCAACGTAACCTCAGCATAAATGTCTATAGCTACCAAACCAACGTAACCACAGCATAAATGTCTGTAGCTACCTACCCAACGTAACCTCAGCATAAATGTCTGTAGCTGCCTACCCAGCGTAACCTCAGCATAAATGTCTGTAGCTGCCTATCCAACGTAACCTCAGCATAAATGTCTGTAGCTACCTACCCAACGTAACCTCAGCATAAATGTATGTAGCTGCCTATCCAACGTAACCTCAGCATAAATGTCTGTAGCTACCTACCCAGCGTAACCTCAGCATAAATGTCTGTAGCTACCTACCCAACGTAACCTCAGCATAAATGTCTGTAGCTACCTACCCAGCGTAACCTCAGCATAAATGTCTGTAGCTACCTACCCAGCGTAACCTCAGCATAAATGTCTGTAGCTACCTACCCAGCGTAACCTCAGCATAAATGTCTGTAGCTACCTACCCAGCGTAACCTCAGCATAAATGTCTGTAGCTACCTACCCAGCGTAACCTCAGCATAAATGTCTGTAGCTACCTACCCAACGTAACCTCAGCATAAATGTCTGTAGCTACCTACCCAACGTAACCTCAGCATAAATGTCTGTAGCTACCTACCCAGCGTAACCTCAGCATAAATGTCTGTAACTACCTACCCAGCGTAACCTCAGCATAAATGTCTATAGCTACCTACCCAATATAACCTCAGCATAAATGTCTGTAGCTACCTACCCAACGTAACCTCAGCATAAATGTCTATAGCTACCTACCCAACGTAACCTCAGCATAAATGTCTGTAGCTACCTACCCAACGTAACTTCAGCAGGGCCGGACCCAGGGGGGAGTTCCAGGGGTTCCGGCCCCCCCCCCTAGAAAAAGCATGTACCTTGGTTTGAGTTTTTTTTAAAAATATTTTTGTGTGTGTGTCTCCAAAAACAATGCTGCTCTTACCCCTCAAAAACAAGGCCCAGAATGCACCAGACTGCACAGATTTTAACCGTTTTTTAAAAAATTTCCGGGGGGGCATGCCACTTCGCTGATTTGTCCCCCCCAACCAAAAAGGAACCCCCCCCCCCCCACACACACACACACAACTCATTTGGTCCGGCCCTGCTCAGCATAAATGTCTGTAGCTACCTACCCAACGTAACCTCAACATAACTGTCTGTAGCTACCTACCCAACGTAATTTCAGCATAAATGTCTGTAGCTACCTACCCAACGTAACCTCAGCATAAATGTCTGTAGCTACCTACCCAACGTAACCTCCTACACAGTTTGAAACTAGTCATGGGTGAAAAGCCGATAAAAAAATTACTATTATTTTCCTACTTCAGCCCGTTTCAGTGGCTTTGACTCGCACACACCTTCCAATGTAGTCTTCTTCCGTAGCTTGACCACCTCACTATAGTCTATTTTTCTGTAGCAATACTTCCCCAACTACCTCCAACCTTATCCTGATAAACCTTAGCTTCACCTTCACCATGGCTCTCCTACCCCCACCACACACCCCCACCCCCACCGCCTTCTCTCGCCAATCCCCCCCCCTACTTTCGCGTCCGCCCAGTGACGTAACGTGCAATTACTTGCAGTCGGGTGTCCCAAGCGCAATCAGTCCGACCGAGCAAGGTATGGCGGCTGATTAGACACAGATTGCACCTCCTTTGTCTTCTGGAGTCGTGTCTCCCGCGGCACACGCCTGCAGGTGTGGGGGATCAGAGCGGCGCATTTCCAGACTGGAGAGGCGCCATAGGGCACGCGGGCTTGGCCAGGGCGCAGCCAGGAGGTGCAATGGATGAAAATGGAAACTAATGGGGTTGTATGGCCTGCCAGCTTTTGTAGGTTACGTAAGGTCGTTGACCACGAAAATCACTACAGCTGGTTGTATGAGGTCAAGTCTCAATTTCCCTACTCATTCGCCTTTTACAAATGGCGAAGGGAGACGCGGTGGGTCTATTCTTACCCCCACCCACAGGGGGTCTATTCTTACCCCCACCCCACAGGGGGTCTATTCTTACCCCCAACCCACAGGGCAGGGGAATGCAATGGAGTCAGCGAGTCAGTGCCGAGGGCAAACACGAAATTCGGTGTCCGTGCTTACTCTCCCAGGGACATCAGATTTAGGTCTCCCGCTGTTAGGGATAAATGGGTCGATTCGCTGTGATCACAGGTATTTGCACCAGGTTCGCTATCTATATTTGTATGCTAATAGATAGGTAGGGGTCAGAGAGGCCTTTCAAGGAATTTAACCCTCGGAACTTGTACTCTCGGAACTGTTACCTCTCTCTTGACCTTCACCCCGTACATATCCCAGAAACCCCCAATCCCCAACTCTGACACCCGCTTGCTTCCTCCATTCCTGATCCTCCGGTCTTCCCTGATCTGCAGACACGGCCTGCTGAAATCTTGAGCAAATTCTGCCATTGAAACTCATTTCGCTGAGGGCAGGACTGTGATAATTACACGGGTCCGATTCACGCAGAGGCTGTGGCCCCGATAGTAAGACAGGGGTCACAGAGACAGCCAGGAACGTGCCCGACCTCTCCTCACAGCAGAGTGGGACGTCCGGGCCTGACAGAAAAGGGGACGCGATTCTCTCCCTACCTCACCCTCACCGTCTCACCCCCCCCCCCCCCCTGCGACCCTCCCCCTATCCCTCATCCCTACTTCAGGGGGGGGGGGGGCTATCTATCCTGACCCAGGGGTGCGAGAAGGGCGTAGGTGGAGGTGGTAGTTTTACTGTGTGATTTACGAGGGAGTGCAGGTCGATACACGATACATTGATGGCCGAACCCAGAGGGTGGAGCTGGGAGAGGGGGAGAGATCACTCTATCTCCAAACCGGGTCACAGAGAACAGCGCAGTCCTGACACCCCAGCTGATGCTGCACGAGACGTCTGTCTTTGTCCATGGGACAATCACACCTGGATAGATTCCATCTCCGTTCTCAGTGCAGGCCCGGTGTGTGGGGCGTGCACTGCGTGCAGACACAACCGGCAATCAGGGTCGAGTTTCGTGGCGGACTTTCAAGATTCGCCTCGCCGTGCCAGTATACACGTGGACAAGTTACAACTCAGACAGCATGATGCAACATGTTTTGCGCTGTTGCCCTCAAGGAACCATAATGTGTTGTACCAAAATTCATTCCTGAATGAATTAGTGGTTGAATTGAGTTTTACAGGCAATCAGTCTATGTGGGCTATGTAAGGCTGTTGAACTCGAAAATGGCTAGGGCTGGGTGGAGTAAGAGCAAGTGAAGTCTAGATTTCCCTGGGTTTTCGCCTTTTACAAATAGCGTAGGGAGGCGCGGTGGGTCTATTCTTACCCCCAACCCACAGGGGCTGTAAGTATATCAGAGTTTCATAAGAATCGTTCGCCGTCACTTGAGCACATATATAGGTAAAGGTGCTCTTTTCTATATTGCGACTTTTTCACCAATTGATGGGTGCTCAAACCGCACACATTTACCCCCTGGTCATCGGGCTACTTCTTTTAATTACTCTATCACCATGTCAACTCCCTGGGGAGCATGCGTATTCATGTATCATGTTGCGGTCCATGCATCTCACACTTTCTTCAAGCTGTCGCCTGTTGTTACCTCCCTCCACAGCCAACTGTGTTGCCCATGAAAATGTCTCATTTCCTCATCCTTCTGCACTGACTCGTCATTTATCACTCAATGTACTCCGCTGCACAAAGAGGTCACAGTTTCCATGAATGCGAGCCCACAAATCCTGACTGCCTCTGTGTACTTTAAGTGTATCAAAAGAGGCGCAAACATGAAAAAAACCCTAACTGAAAACGAATTTTAAAAGTTTCCGAGATCTATGTGAGTAATTCCATGAAGCTAAAGAGTTCTCGACAGTTTGTGTCTACGTGCAAAATCCACTGTGCCTACTCAACATACGCACTCATAGTGCTTCAGTGCATCGCATCAACTTTCCCCGGAGAAAAAACCCCCCCTCATTATCACAGTCATCTCTAGCATCTAGGCCAACACGACCAAGTGAGTGACATAATACAAAGTAAAAGGGATGCTAGGACCGTTTGTAGCAGTGCAGTTGGTCTAATGACGGAAATGACGACAAACGCTGAGTGTTTGATCTAGCTCTTCACGAGTTCGTAAGTAACAGGACGACCAACAAGTATTAGTTACGCCGAATGTTTTTGAAAGTTTCTCTTGCAGCGTGCACTTCCATTCAAAAGACAGCGACGCAAATATAAAAGACCATGCATGCATTCTGGCACACACTACAGAATGCCTCGCACGCGCTGCATGCGATCCTTGACCCACATTGCCAGCCTTTCTCAATCAGCAGCAACACAGAGCAGCAACACAGAGCAGCAACACAGAGCAGCAACGCAGAGCAGCAATGCAGAGCAGCAACGCAGAGCAGCAACGCAGAGCAGCAAGACAGAGCAGCAAGACAGAGCAGCAAATCAGAGCAGCAACACAGAGCAGCAACACAGAGCAGAAAGACAGAGCAGCAACACAGAGCAGCAAGACAGAGCAGCAAGACAGAGCAGCAAGACAGAGCAGCAACACAGAGCAGCAACACAGAGCAGAAAGACAGAGCAGCAACACAGAGCAGCAAGACAGAGCAGCAAGACAGAGCAGCAAGACAGAGCAGCAACACAGAGCAGCAACACAGAGCAGCAACACAGAGCAGCAACACAGAGCAGCAACACAGAGCAGTAACACAGAGCAGCAAGACAGAGCAGCAACACAGAGCAGCAACACAGAGCAGCAACACAGAGCAGAAAGACAGAGCAGCAAGACAGAGCAGCAAGACAGAGCAGCAAGACAGAGCAGCAACACAGAGCAGCAACACAGAGCAGCAACACAGAGCAGCAACACAGAGCAGTAACACAGAGCAGTAACACAGAGCAGCAACACAGAGCAGCAACACAGAGCAGCAACACAGAGCAGCAACATAGAGCAGCAAGACAGAGTAGCAAGTCAGAGCAGCAACACAGAGCAGCAACACAGAGCAGCAACACAGAGCAGCAAGACAGTGCAGCAACACAGAGCAGCAACACAGAGCAGCAACACAGAGTAGCAACACAGAGCAGCAACACAGTGCAGCAACACAGAGCAGCAACACAGAGCAGCAGCACAGAGCAGCAACACAGAGCAGCAACACAGAGCAGCAACACAGAGCAGCAACACAGTGCAGCAACACAGAGCAGCAGCACAGAGCAGCAACACAGAGCAGCAGCACAGAGCAGCAACACAGAGCAGCAACACAGAGCAGCAACACAGAGCAGCAGCACAGAGCAGCAACACAGAGTAGCAACACAGAGCAGCAAGACAGAGCAGCAAGACAGAGCAGCAAGACAGAGCAGCAAGACAGAGCAGCAACACAGAGCAGCAAGACAGAGCAGCAACACAGAGCAGCAAGACAGAGCAGCAGCACAGAGCAGCAAGACAGAGCAGCAAGACAGAGCAGCAAGACAGAGCAGCAACGCAGAGCAGCAATGCAGAGCAGCAACGCAGAGCAGCAAGACAGAGCAGCAACGCAGAGCAGCAATGCAGAGCAGCAACGCAGAGCAGCAACGCAGAGCAGCAAGACAGAGCAGCAAGACAGAGCAGCAACGCAGAGCAGCAAGACAGAGCAGCAAGACAGAGCAGCAACGCAGAGCAGCAATGCAGAGCAGCAACGCAGAGCAGCAACGCAGAGCAGCAAGACAGAGCAGCAAGACAGAGCAGCAAGACAGAGCAGCAAACCAGAGCAGCAACACAGAGCAGCAACACAGAGCAGAAAGACAAAGCAGCAAGACAGAGCAGCAACACAGAGCAGCAACACAGAGCAGCAAGACAGAGTAGCAACACAGAGCAGCAAGACAGAGCAGCAAGACAGAGCAGCAAGACAGAGCAGCAGCACAGAGCAGCAAGACAGAGCAGCAAGACAGAGCAGCAACGCAGAGCAGCAAGATAGAGCAGCTTCTCAGAGCATAACACAGAGCAGCAACATAGAGCAGCAAGACAGAGTAGCAAGACAGAGCAGCAAGACAGAGCAGCAAGACAGAGCAGCAAGACAGAGCAGCAAGACAGAGCAGCAACACAGAGCAGCAAGACAGAGCAGCAACACAGAGCAGCAACACAAAGCAGCAAGACAGAGTAGCAAGACAGAGCAGCAACACAGAGCAGCAACACAGAGCAGCAACATAGAGCAGCAAGACAGAGTAGCAAGTCAGAGCAGCAAGACAGAGCAGCAAGACAGAGCAGCAACACAGAGCAGCAACACAGAGCAGCAACACAAAGCAGCAAGACAGAGTAGCAAGACAGAGCAGCAACACAGAGCAGCAAGATAGAGCAGCTTCTCAGAGCATAACACAGAGCAGCAACACAGAGCAGCAACATAGAGCAGCAAGACAGAGTAGCAAGACAGAGCAGCAAGACAGAGCAGCAAGACAGAGCAGCAACACAGAGCAGCAACACAGAGCAGCAACACAGAGCAGCAACACAGAGCAGCAACACAGAGCAGCAACACAGAGCAGATTGCTGTCTAAAGGACACGTACACTAGGGTGCAATGCGGGACGTCCTATCACGTCACTCCAACGATGCTTCACAACACAAAAAAGAGTCCCCATGGCCCATGCGCAATGCCCGAACACCAAAGTTCCAATAGCCGTGCTGCAATCACGTCTGACAAGACTCCTATAGCTCTTTGAAAACTGCTTCCAAGTTGAGGGCCATCGCCTGACTCTAAATTAGCTTGGGATCCAGGGGACTTAGCCAAACTATGTCTTGGTTCGGGTAGAAAGGGGCAGCAGGCAGTCTGTCCATTACGGGTGGCAGAGGAAGACAGAGGAGCGTCCTGGTCTCGATGTCGCCCCTGACCTTGACGGTCAACACCCGTCCCTGCCCGGCACGCCTGCCTGACGGTCACGGAGATCAAGGGAAGTAACCACGCAGAGAAAGCGGATGGAGTGACCTCGCCTGACCTGTCCGGTGAACTAACAGATTTCTGACCTCGCCACAAATCGCCTCCCATCGCCTTCACAGATCTAAGAAAGTCACGATTTTCAGCCAGGCACCAGCCTGGACTAAAAACTTTGTTTTGTGATGAATGATTTGACGCGTGGATCTGCCTCAACCCTCGTAATTCAAAGTCCTTAGCGATCTTCTTTTCCCCAACATAACTCTTTTGCCTTGGTCTGTCTTGCCTTGGAGAACAAAAAAACTTGCCCCATATAGATGGATTCAAAAAGCACAGTATTGTAATAAATCTGGATGCACCGGGAAAACCATCACGCCTACAGAGGAATGAATGATTACCAAGTTGACGCTGGGAGGCGGCTCTCGAGTGTCAGGGTGGAAACAAGAAAAGGGAGAGAGTGGGCGGAGCGCGTGACACATTGTATGCAGGGAGTTCCCATGTCGTTGCCAATAGAGAGGCGATACAGACAGAGAGAGAGAGAGAGAGAGAAGAGAGAGAGAGATATAGAGATAGAGATAGAGAGAGAGGAGAGAGAGAAAGAGAGAGAGAGAGAGAGAGAGAGAGAGAGAGAGAGAGAGAGAGAGAGAGATGACTGTACAACAAAGCTACATGACGTGGCCAGGCTGTGCAGGCAGTGCAGGCAGTGCAGGCAGTGCAGGCGTGACAGGATGCAGGGAGTGGCATGCACACACACGGCCTATCTTCCCTGCAATCGCAGCCAATGATCCGAGCAGCGACGCCAGAAAAATTGATTAACTCTGGCCCCGCCTCACTGTGTCGGCTGTTTCGTCTGCAGTGCGGTGCAGAGCTGAGAAACAGAACAAAGCAGTCTCTCCATACGCTTTCTACGCGTTTTCCCTCGTTCGTAAAGAATTGTTACAGAATGAATGGATGAACAAATAAATGAACGAATGAATGAACAAATAAAAAATGAACAAATGCATGAATGAAGAAATGAATGAATGTGTGAATGGAGTTTTGTGGCTCGTCAGCTTTTCAAGGTTATGTAAGGTAACTGACCACGACCAATCACAACAGCTGGTTAGAGTAGAAGTAAATCAATTCAAGATTTCCCTACTTATTCCCCTTTAACGAATCTCGTTGAAAGACACGTTGGGTCATTCTTTCCCCAACCACAGGGGGGAAATTGTCAACGAAAAACAGGACACATCGTGAAAAGACATTAAATTCAGTATGGTTTCCAACAAGAATATCTGCAGACGCTAAGAAAGCTGTCGAAAGCTCTGCTGTATGACACTTTTTTCTTTGATAAATAGTTTAGATTTTGCGTGTGAGACGGATTTGCATTGTCACACAGCTTCTCTTTTCTTCAGATGCAAAGATCCGGTTAATGCATATTCAGCAAGACAGGCCGCTGTGCACGTGCAGAAAGATGCAAGTCAGGCATTGTGGATCAGGGGCGAGACGCAACAGCCTGCTTTGCACTCGATTCTTACGCATCTGTGCCATGCCTTGTCATCGAGCGTGCCCCTCTAGCTACTACAGATAATACCTATGTGTTTATATAGGGGTTTACTTCTTACATCCGGGTCTCAAACCGCTTTACATTTTACCCCTTGATCATTGGAGCGCTTGATCAATTCTTTACTGGCACTAAAACAGAGACAGATCGAACGCTCACAGTCCGGCACCAGCATCATCTCCACTCTATGGGAAACACTCCCACCCGACGCTGGTCCGTGGCCGCATACACGAGTTAATCGATTCACAGTGTGCCGTCGCTGCCTTACAGATACCCGGTTTCACTCCTGGGTCAGAGGAGACAATGCGAGTGGTGCACCTTGCCATGCCCAGGGATGCAGCCCTTGGCGATGCGCAGCTTCGAACACCGGTACCGTTGGCTGCAGGCAACAGCAGGCGAGAGCTCCCACCAATGGACCAGGGCAAGAATGGCCAAAATCATCTACCGACTGATTGATGATCTTCGAAAGAAGTCGACTGCCATGCAACTACGTCTCACCAGCCTCCGCATGTTGCGCAATCCATGAGTATGCTGCATGCACCATTTCCTTCAACATCACAGGAAAAGAATGTCTCAATTTTCAGACCAAATAACGAAGCGGAGGCGTCCTGAACACTTGATATGGTCAGACGCCAGAGCACTTTCAAACGGACGCTAGGGAAATTGCCGTGTTTTGAAAATGCTGGTTATTCCCAGCAAAATTATCTTCCCCGACGGGGTTTCCAAACATATACAGACGGTGAAGTGTCACTCTTTCTGACAAGCAGAAGGCATAAAACATCTCGACTTGAGCGCAGAAACAAACACGCTCTCAATGAAATACGAATACAGCTATCTCTCAGCAGCCACCGCCTGTGCGCTGACTCAAGCGGAGGACTTATATTTTTTCAGTATAATGGATATGGCGGGAACGGTAGATGCACGCCGAGTACAAATCTCCCGCCTTATCACAGCGGCGTCTGAAAGCTGGCAGAGGCGAGAGGAAGGAAGGGTGGATGGAGGAACAGGAAGAAGTGCGCTGAGCGGTGCATCTCTATCTGTGTAGTCTAGTAGCGGCGGTGTTGACTCTGCAAGCCACCCCTGAAGAAGCATGACGGCCGCTGCCCTTCCCTGCCGTGCTTTCATGAGAGGCATTAGTGTTCCCTGATGCCTCCCCGGATCTTCTCTACGGGGCAACAGATTTTCTCTCCTCTCCTTCTGCAGCCTTCTTCCCTAAAAAAAAGGTCTCCTCCTCCTTCTTGAATCTTCTCTGACTACACAGGACTCAGCTGTGCCAGGTCTGGATCGGGCACGGCCACCCCAGGTCCCTGACCCCTAGTCCTCCACGAAGCCCCGGCACACAGAGCAAACTCCCACCCCTGAGATGGAACCCATCCCCTCCACCATTGCCCCCTCCCCCAACCTCATCCGAAGTTCAGAGGTCCAATACGGAATAGCTAGGGGTGACGGAGGAGAAAACGGTTGGTTGGGGGGGTGGAGAGGAGTGGGAAAGGGGGGGGGGGGGGGGGGCGGCGTAGGTAATGCCCCGAGGGTCCAGGGACAAACAGGGGCTGCTGGTGGTGGAGTAGCGTCTTTGTCTCCTGCAGGTATTTCCGTCTCCTCTCCCTTTGACTGCGAGTGGACAAGGCGCAGTCGTGCTGCGTGAATGCCATGTCATTAGTGCGGCCTGTGCAAAGCGTGCTGCCACTAAGGCAGCGCTCAGGTCAATGACCGCGATCAGGGCAAAAGCCTGGCTGAGGGCGGAGAGAAAACATGCCCCCCGGGACCCCCAGGGCAGAAATGACTACGATGAAACGCATCCGCGTTGCCTCTCGCTCACAGACATTGCCTCGTCGCTTCGTTCTTTTTTTCTAACCTCTCAAAGCAATCCCCTAAATGGTTATCGACTTCCTGACTTTTCCCAAGTGGTTCCAACACGATTGCATGTGCAAAGGAATCGCTTTTTCTGTGTGGATTTCCGACGTGAGAAACACAACAGGCTTACATGTATATGCTACTTCAGGCGAAATGTCAAACTTAATTACACTCAGTCATCTTCTGTAAACAGGAAAACCTACGTGAACATGGACAGCAAGAGAGAGAGAGAGAGAGAGAGAGAGAGAGAGAGAGAGAGAGAGAGAGAGACAAACAGACAGACAAACAAACAAACGAACAGACAAACGAACAGACAGACGAACAGACAGACGAACAGACAGACGAACAGACAGACACACACACAGACAGACACACAGACACTGATACATATACAGATACAGAGAGAGAGAGAGAGAGAGAGAGAGAGAGAGAGAGAGAGAGAGAGAGAGAGAGAGAGAGAGAGAGAGAGAGAGAGAGAGAGACAGAGACAGAGAGAGAGACAGAGAGACAAAGAGAGAGACAGACACAAAGAGAGAGAGAGTGAGAGAGAGAGTGACAGAAAGACACATACACACACACTCACACATGCACGCACGCACGCACGCATACACACGCACACGCACAAGTACACGCACACGAACACACGCACCACACACACACACACCCACACACACACCCACACCCACCCACACACACACACACACACACACACACACGCGCGCGCG
>JAWQFJ010000456.1:70000-90000 GCA_034096865.1 Theodoxus fluviatilis
CCCTTGTACTCCCCTTGTACTCCCTTCCCCCTTATCCTCCCCCTGATGCAGCCGCCTCGCCCCCCCCCCCCCCCCCCCCCCCCACAACCCACCATTATGTTAAAATGCATGTTATGTAAGCTTTTGTATTCTTGAATAAAGAATATGAACTTTAATTTTTTTATATGAATCCGATCTGAAGACATCTCAGTGTCTGAAGGTGGAAAGTTTCCAGAATACGGAAAGGGAAAGCTTTTGGAATATTGACGTTCCTTCGACGTGAATGGACGGACAGAAAACGCTGTAGCAAGACATTTCCTGCAATGGGCGCCGGTCCATCCTGAGACAGACAGCATCATCTGGCGCTATCCATTTGACGGTGAAGCAGACGATGACAATACATTCTTGCAAATATCAGGACGACGGCGTGTGTGTGTGTGTGTGTGTGTGTGTTTGTGTGTGTGTGTGTGTGTGTGTGTGTGTGTGTGTGTGAGTGTGTGTGTGTGTGTGTGTGAGAGTGTGTGTGTGTGTGAGTGTGTGTGTGTGTGTGTGTGTGTGTGTGTGTGTGTGTGTAAGTGTGTGTGTGTGTGTGCACATATGCAACCGACCGCGTGCACGATACGTATGTCCATGCACGCTCGAGTTTGTCTACAGATGCAAATTCGGGATTCCAGTATGTGCAGTCTCTGCCATTAGTCTCACCTAATGCCTAATGCACTCTTATGTTCCTCCTCGGATGTCGTAAGCACCTTTAAGCCAAAAACTTAATGAACTATCAAGTTATCGCCTGGATATGTTGATGTCCAAATCACGGTACAAATGTTTTCCTGTACAGAGCAAGCAGAGGACAAGGACTTCATGAGAAGCGCCAAGACTGACGGTCTTCACAGCAAGAAGGTACTTTTCCTTTACTGCATAACTGCCTGAGACAATAAATTACTCGCAAAGCCCATGTATAGATTTTTCATCTTTATATTCTACATGACGGTATTTATCCTTACACTGAATCAACTTGCCAAGCACACCCACTGGTATTATCATTAGAAGCGTTTACATCAGAGACAACCCGGGAAGATGGTACAGCAAAGCTTGCACGGCAAGCCTTTATCATGGCATGATTTCTGAGCCACCGGGGGTCAAGCCGACCCAGCACGTTTTTTTACGGGCAGCCTGCAGGAGGGCTCGGTGTATTTGATGTCCCATGTCGGCTGGAAATGTAAGCGAAGCAAATAGCTTGCACTCAGAAACTCTGACAGCGCGAAAAAATACAGAGCAAATGTTTTCGCCAAAAGAGAAAAGGCGATAACAGCAGTCAAAACAAGTTTCTTGCTGCCAAGGACTTAGCTAGTCTTTCTGCACGAGTCTGTTCTTCGTCTCTCGCCGTTTTCTTACCGGTACGCTTACGAAAGTTGCAACGAGCCATTTTACGTTTTCAGGTGATTTTTACACCGAGCATCTTAACAGTGACTAGCGCTTTGAAGGAAGGACGACAACATTAAAAGTGGTCTGTAAAAGAGTAAAAACATGTATTTTCATGTGTGTTGGCAAGAGCAAGTATCGTCGGTGCCAAACAAGCAGTGTGAACACTTGCCAGGTGGAAGAGCAAAACATCTTCCAAATCGCGGGCGCTTGAGATGTAGCAAGCGAAAGCCGATATCCTCGCCTTGGCGTCCATTACATCCAGGTTCCAGAGTCAGTCTTCTACAAATTGCACTGTCAAATCGTCCACAATCCTAGTTTTGGACTTCAAGACTACATCCAGTTGCCAAACATCCGGGCATGGAGTGGTTTTATCGAAGGCTTGAATTGACGGCAAGGTTAGCGTGCGCTTTAATCATGTGGCGTGATGGATGACTTCATCGTGGTTTGTGCTTTTTAACCGGTCCGTTCAATTTTCACGCTGCATTGACCTATTTTGCCTCTGTATTGAACCCTCTGCCTCTGTATCCCTCTGCCCCGGATCTCTTCCAGTCTTTACAATCACTTTCAAACAAAAACACGGTGAAAGAGAAACACGCAAAGATTGCATTGCAATGATGGTGTTTAAGGGTCTATCAGCCTTTATAGGCTATATAAGGCCATTAAGCACAAAAATCACGAGTATAGTTTAGCAAACGCGAATCAAGTCACGGTGTCTCTAGTTATTCGCCTCTTACGAATCGCATAGGGAGACGCGGTGGGTCTATTCTCACCCCCAACCCACAGGGGGCAAAACACACAAAGAAACAACATGCATAAAACGAAATGGATGTCTGCAAAACGCGTGGTGGAGTGGGGGTCGTCATGAAGGGCCAACACTTGTTTGTTTGCAGAGTTGCGCCAGGGCGGCCTTGGCCCTCTCGGGAGGGACATCGGAGCCGTGCAGGCGTTTGAAGTTACCTCCCCTCCTGGGGCGTGGTGTTCTCAGCCTCCAGGCCTGCATTGCACACCCACCCTTTCCCACTCCCCACCCCTGTTCTCTGCCCACACCTAGCCCCCACCCCATTCCCACACTCTCCACCATCCCACTTCCAATGTAGTCCCCCTCCCCTAATGCCTGATTCCCTTACTCTACTTCTTTGCGGGCGAACTTCCTCCTCACACCATCACCCCTACACCCCACCCCCACCCCTCCGTCACCGGGTCTCTTTTTGCCAGGCAAGGAAAATGAAACTGTTCTTCAGAACAACAGTGCTGTAAAGACCGAGTTTTCTCCTCAGAGCACTTGTAACGAAAGACCTTCAGGGCAAGAAAAAAAATCCCCTTCCACAGAACAAAGGAGAAAGACAACTCCAAAATCGACAAACGTTTCTTTCATGAAATTCCACGCTCGAACTAGAAAACCATTACTCAAAGTAGCGAGTAACAGTCGTTTCCACACTCTCAGACAACCGTTGTATATATATATTTAAAACTACCATTAGTCTATCAATTCGTGTGGAAATTATGAGGCAAACTTTTCAGGAGCTACCTGGGGTTGGGCACGTACCGTGGAATTGGCCATCGAAAATAAATTCACTCATCGAGATAAAAGGGGCACTAATGGTCCGAGGTCAGGCATACGACGCCTTTAAGTGGATCTACCTCACGTCTAGTCAGCAGACGTGCACACGTTGCCTGGGGAGCAGTGCTGTTGTCCCGGGGCAGAGGAAGCAAAGAAGTGTCGGGAAGACGGGGAAGACAGTGGCGCCCCACTGACTCCCATCTTGCCATGAGGTAGCTGCACAGGATGGTCGCCCAGAGAAGAGGAAAGACGGGAGGGATGAGGAAGGAGGAAACGAAGGAGTAGCGTGAGTTGGGGTTGGGGGGGGGGGGGGGATCAGCGGAGGGAGGAGGCGGGGTGAAGGAAGGTCTGCAAGGGTCGGAGATTGCAGAGATTCAAGTGCGGGGTTATGGGCCTGGCAGAGAGTGTTTATGTTCTGACGGCTCAAAGCTCGTCTGCAGATGCTGCACGCAGCAGGGAGGCATAACGGGGCGGAGGAGGAGGGGAAGGAGGGAAAACCGAAAGGATAATGAACGTGAAACGCCATGGCCTTTACGCAATACCTGCTTGCAACAACGACGATGACGACGACGACGCCAAAACAACGAGAAAGAACAGCGACAAGAACAGAAGCAAATCAGAAGCATTTAACACAAAGAGAACTACTACCACCATCATCACCACCCACCACCACCACAACCACAGCCACCACAATCACCACCACCCACCACCACAACAACCACCACCACAACCACCACCACCCACACTGCTATTTCCACCGCCAACGCCATTGCCAACACCATCGCCACAACCACTACTACTTCTCGTGCTTACTTCTCGTACTACTACTTCTCGTGCTACTTCTGTTACTACTACTTCTGCAGCTGCTGCTTTTGCTGCTACTACTAGCGCTATTACTAATTCAGCGGAGCTTTCATTTAATGACCTTTGAAAACAAATCACTGCAATGAAATCATCAAGAAGAAAGAGGAGAAAGCCAAAATCACGCCCGCGACTGCCTCAATCCAAATCTGCCATTAGAAAATAGGCCCTGGAGCAGAGGTAGTTTCGTTAAAAAAAAGGATTCTCACACACACACACACACACACACACACACACACACACACACACACACACACACACACACACACACACACACACACACACGCACACACACGCATACACACACACACACGCGCACACACATATACACACACATACACGTGCGCAATACAATCATGAGGAAGTCCCTTTAAGAACTGAATATGGGAGCAACAGTGAAGTTCGGAGACAGGACCCATGAGAAGCGATAGTGTTACGGCCTATCAGCATTGGTATGCCATTTAAGGTCATTGATCACGAACACTCAGGCAGAGTTGGTTTGAATAAGATCAAGACAAGTCACGCTTTCCCCAGTTATTGGCCGCTCACGAATCCCGCAGGGAGATGCAGGGAGTCAAGTTTTACCTCCAACCCACAGGGGAACCAAGAAAAATGGACCTTTAATGCAAGTTAAATCTGCGGCACTTCATTCAGCAAAGTCGTTAGCGAGGCAAGAGCGGCCAGACAGACACTAGCCAGCTACGGGTAGCTGCCCTGATGGATGGATAGAGTCTCAGGGCCTTTCTGCAGTATGGGCTATATAGGGGTTTAAGGCCAGAGCATTAAATATACATAATTCTACTACATAACTAGAGAACGCTATGAGAGCGCGAATCTCCACCAAGGAAACCACTACTCTTCCATGTCCTGCATATTTAATTCAGGGAGGATTTTCTGCTAGCCAGGCCTGACGCTACGAGGTTCAGCTCATATTAGTTGTTAAAACTAGTGAAAGCGATTTCGGAGTGCCGAACGCACACGACGACGTCATCAGCAGTTTGACGTCATCAACATCGCGATTTGTGATACAATTTCTCGTTTTGGCCGTAATTCCAAAACGAGATTACATTTTTTTAAATCCGAAATTTGAAGACTTGTTTCTTGGGAAACCCTGTTCTTCCACCAAATTTCATCAGAGTCCGTTTTGGACTTTTAAAGTTATTTTGCTAACTGATTAACGAACCAAGAGTAAAACATAACATTATTGGCGGTGGTAAAATGTTGACGTAAAATTTTACTTCCAGATAGGTAAACAGAGAAATATCGAAAAACAATGAAGACATAATAGGACTCAAAGATAAGAGTAAAACTGACGAGTTTGATCTAAAAATATTCTGAAAGACTGTTTAATCCATCCCTTAAACGAGCAAGTCGGGGACACTCCACCAGAATGGGGAGCTGCCCAGAGCCCGGTCCGCTAGCGTGGTGAGAGAGCCCACAGGAATAAGTCACGTCAGTGAAGTCGCTCAGCAGTGTGCCCATCAGGACTGTCGCCATGACTATTAGCAGGCACTGCATTGGAGACATAAGTTATAAAATAATGGTTTTTGTATAGCGACTTGCCACTCTACATGGGTCTCAAACCGCTTTACACTTTATCCGCGACCATTGATCAATTTCAACGCACACAGAAACAGACACATGCGTTTAAAATCCACACCGACATTCTGGTATTCTCTGTTCTACATGTCCATCTCTGGCGTGAGGCAAGTTTCCGATGGTGTGTTCTCGTCGTTGAGGGCTTTCACTGATGGACGCCAACTAAGTCGGCAGAAAGTCATTAATTCGGCAAATAATGTTCTTCAAATTTTAATTGAAACAAAACAACAGCAATTGTCTCCAGGCCAAGACTAAGCCGACTTATTTTCAAAAATCGACATGAAGTTTTGAAAATCATAATCAAATACTGTAGCTGACGGACCACAATAATTGTCCAGCATAATTGTGACCAAAAATCAAAGTCACATTTTTGCGTGTCTCCAAACAACCCCCACCCCCAAAAAAATAATGAATTGGAGAAAGTTCGTTTGTTTTCGGACTGAAATTATCCTAGATACTAGAGCAAAAATTACGTATTCAGCAATACTTGTACATTAACAAACTACCAGGGAGAAATCCCCTTTTTGAGACCGAACACAAATAAAGAGAGATTGCTTGTAGTGATCCTATGCTCACACTCAGTCCCCCAATGCAAGGAGTCAGCTCTTTCTACACAACTGAGTTCAGCCCTCCCATAACACGCGAGACCTTTTGAATGCTTGATCAACTACATCTCCAAAAGTGGCAGAGCAATTCCCAAACTTTCCGTCCTCTTTACGCCTTGTTCTGTGAGAAGCTGCCAGGTTTTTATCGATACCAATGGCAGACAAACACAAGCCTCAGTGAAGCGGCTCGGCCGTCTGTTACTCTTAACTTGACCAAAACAATTCACACCGAGGATAATGAATATTGCTTTGTCTTTTAGTCGAAATTTTGTTCATCATACTCGTCATGTTACTTCTAGTGCATGCTCTGTCTTTTAACTGCATCGTTTTTACTCGTCACCACGTTCACGTAAACAAAAGCCATTGGAACCTTGTTTGGCACGCAGCAATTAAAAAAACACACACACCCACACGCGATTCGAACATTTGGTTTCTGTCGTGTATGTTACTGACTTGTGTGAACCATTCCATGTTCCTCCCTCCTCCCTCCCCCCTCCCTCCCTCCAGCTCCCCCCCCCCCTCTCTCTCTCTCTCTCTCTCTCTCTCTCTCTCTCTCTCTCTCTCTCTCTCTCTCACACACACACACACACACACACACACGCACACACACACACACACACACACACACACATACGTGTGACATAACAGCCTCATAGCAAACAATTGAAAGTTCAACAATAAAGATTCATAGCAAGCTGGTCGTTCTGCGTCAATTTCTGCATTTCTCACACACACATGCGCGCGTGCACACACACACACACACACACACACACACACACGCATACGCACACACACACACACACACACACACACACACACACACACACATACACACACACACATACAAGCCACATTCTGCCATACTTGGTTGAGGAGAATAGAGTCTCTTCAGATGTCACCATTTCTTGCAGTGGCACCCATGACACGTGACAAGTCTGAGAGGAAAACAATCCATACATTACAACTCCCTTTGCAAGAAACGCGTGTGCTCGGCGGAGAATGCTGGTTATCGAGGGGAAAAACGACGACAGAAAAACAGACACGATAAACTCGATATCCGGTGACTGCTCTGCACTTTTCTACCACATTCCTCCGTAGTCTGCTGTCTGAGAGGACTGGCGGCGGAACCTGCCAGGCTGGCAGCCCTTTGCTCTGCTCTGTTTGCCACCGACAGTCGTGGACAGGCGACTTTCATCGGCAGTGAAAACGTCACTGTGAATTACCCCAATTTCTCTCCTCAGCAGATAGCGTATACAAACGCCGTAATCATGTGCTGTATGTTGGAAGCTAGGTGCAAGTCTGGCACTCTTGCAACCTGACTGACACCAGCAGCTGAAGTAGCGCCCGAGGCGTCAGAGTTATTGATGATTATCAGTGGGGTGGATAGCTTCAAGTGCGATTTCGATTGCGTGACCCCTTTTCTCCAACACCGATATCCCCATTCCTGGTCGCCACACTCGCTGCCTTTACTTCCCACCCTCACCTCTTCAAGGGTGCTCACTTTATCTTCCTGTTATCCTCAGTTCAGTTCCAGCCGAATGAACTCCTGGGGTCGGTAGACGGAGCGTTTCGACTTTCTTAATAATCGACATGCCAGATTCTGGTGGCAGAACTGAAAAGGCGGGACGGCCACTAAAACACGTGCAGATTTACGGCGTATTTGCAGATCCTTTACGGCCCATTTGCAGACTAGTTGTGTGGGTGCATACGGAACGGGTGCAGATGGGAGGGCGGGGTGAAAGTGATAGCGGCTGTCCGTCTTGGCTTTCGTCTGCAGACCCACGCGGCTGTGGACGAAGCGCTCAAGGGACGCAACTCTCCGCGCTCATGCCATCCGCCATTTTGGCGCAGGCACGCCAAGAGGCCGCAATATTTCACTGTCGTATAGCGAGATTTTTGTCCACAATCGTAAGAAACCACACCTTTTTTTAAGACGCAAAAATTGCACGCCTTTAAATGAATATGTTAAAGCCCTGGCAATGAAATCCTGAAAGGCTCCAAATGTGATATTCGACTCTTCACACAGGAATAGAAACCACGAACCTCAGAGCTTGAAATCATTTCTTACAAAGTTTCATGGCAAGACACACACAAAAAAATTACTCGTATTTTCATCCTCATAAATGATATGCCTGTTCGCATGATATGCACAATAAGCAAACATGTGTTATGTTAGATTGCACACTACCCCTTATCATCCTTTGGGACACATACAATCAGTCTCGAGCAACTTTAACATCGTCACATGCTCGTAACCGACAGCGTAACTTCACGCTCAGGAAGTTCTAAGAAATTCCTTCAAGAAATTCTACACTAGTCGAATGAAAAATACAGCAACAACTTTATCAGTGCCACTCAAAAAATAAAAATAAATAACTAGCTGGCACCGAAGAATCGTTTGATAATTCTAACTTCATCAGGAGAGCAAGAAAGAAACGGTGGCGGAATGCGCTGCCCATCCAGTTTCAAGAGTCAGCGCCGCCCACAGCGGAGGATTGCAGGCGACGGGCGACAGAGATGGAGCCGATAGCGCTGCAGCCCTGCACTCTCAGGCAAGGCCAGGACTGCCGCTGCTGACAGGGGCCGTCAAAGGCGATATCAAATCCCCGGCGCCGTCCTCGCCCGCTCAGCGGTCTGGTACTGGAGGGTTCCGCAGGCGTGAGAAAGGAGGAAGCACCTCTCCTCCGAGGCCCTTTCCACAGCATTTGTAGTCCTTTCTTTTTTCATGCGTCAAGTGTTCATCGTTGCCGGAACGCAGAAAACCAAATATCCACATATTCCAGTTTCCCGTCCCATTCCAACTTGCAAAGTGCTGAGATAGGCCTACTCAATCGAGCTGCTTTTTTACGACACACTGTTTTAGTCATCCTTTCTATGTTTCCTCTCGACTTCAGACGATCTACTGTTTAGTTGTTTCAATTTCTCTAATAAGAAGGAAAGGCAACAGCGTCGTTTAGATTTCAGAATTGTAAAGTTATCCGTTTGGCCCTCAGATCGCAGTTTGAAGACGACAGCAAGGTCCTTCGTAGCCACCTAGTCTGGACACAGCAAGCTGGTAGGGAACGTTTAAACTAAAACGACCGAGACAGTTCGAATAGCTTGATAAGCTCAACGATCATGAACAAAGTCAATGGCATTTTCCTTTGTAACGCAATGCTATTTAACGACCAGTGTAAAAAGGGGAGTTCTGCTTTAATGGAAGTTCGACTTGCAGTCCTCAGGTAGACGGAAAAAGATTCCATCCTCGAAACATTTGCCTTTGCAATCTAGAGATAGTTCTAGATACACACGGACAGTTACAGGATTGCACAGCTATTATTAGTTTCAGCACCGCCATTTTTCAGGCCAGATGCAGACGACACTGACGTTGAGGTGGCGGGAAAACAACACGCGCAGACAAACACCCAGACAATGGCGCAAGAGACGAGCGCAGTGATAAATCAGCAGAACAAACAGGCTGGCGGGCCGATTCTCCGCCTCGATCACACAAAGCTGACTCAGAGCTGGCCCAGCAGTGTGAGTGTGGCATTACCATCTCCCCAACACATCCCGCCACACCCCGTACTCCCTCTCGTCCCACTGACATCCCGCCTCCTCGCCCCCATGGTTCAAATCCACTCCATCTCCTACCTCTTGCCTGAAAGTTACCCACGTCAAAGCTCTCCACGTCACCTCACTCCATGGTCTAACCTCACTCAACCCTAGTCTCATGCAACGTCAGCCCTGTCCAAACTCAACCCCTTCAATGTCGCTCATCTTTCCAAAAATGTTCACATCCACATCATCACTCTCACCAAACCCTTCCACGTACCCCTGCATACAACCCTTGTCCGCAAAGCCTTTCTCGCCCCCTCCCCCATCTGCCCACCCCCACCTACCCTCATCTACCCTCACTCTCACCCCCCATACCCTCACTCTCACCCCCCATACCCTCACTCTTCCACCCCCACCTACCCTCACTTTCCTACCCTCACTCTCCCCCCTCCACCTACCCTCGATCACTCTCCCACCCCAACTCTCCCACCCACAACTACCCTCACTCTCTCACCCACACCTACCCTCACTCTCCTACTCTCACTCTCCCTCCCCCACTTCCAGCCCCCCTACCCTCACTCACCTACCCTCACTCCCCCCTCCCCCCACCTACCCTCACTTTCCCTCCCCCACCTACCCTCACTCCCCCCCCCCCCCACCTACCCACTCCCCACCCCCCTCACCTACCCTCACTTTCACCCCCCCCCACCTACCCTCACTTTCCCACCCCCACCTACCCTCACTTTTCCACCCCCACCTACCCTCACTTTCCCACCCCCACCGAACCTCACTTCCCCACACCGCCAGCCCGCTCATTCTCCTAGCCCTACGTAGCAAAAGTTTCCCACATCCACCCAACTCCACTTCCCTACACCACTACCCCACTTCTCTTCTCCCATTCGCCCTCATTCCCTCACTTCCATCAATCCCGATCCCCCCTTCCTTTCCTCTCCTAGACTTGGGAAGGGGCCAAGTGGGTCATGTGTTGGTGGGGCAGGGACGGCCTGTCCTTCACGGTGTCAGCAGGGCTGTCCCCTACCAGTAGTCAAACAAACTCCATCCCGTTTCTGCTTTCAGAGATAACCCAGGGCGCACAAGAAAAAACACTGATCAGATATTACAGCACGTAGGTATTTTCGATGCCCACCAACCGAGATTGGAGTTGTGTAACAGATGTTTCTGCGCCTTCTCAAAACACACCAAGGGCCATCCAGAGTTACTGCCCATAGCAATGCGGGCGGTAACTTGTTCGATCAATCTCTCTTCAGTTTCTGATGTGTGCATCATACAAATTCAAAACTAATTTATTTTCCTGGGCCCGTATTCACAACGGCGATTTATCTTTTTAACACTCGATTTATCCCTTAGCCCCGCGTTATCTTGATCGGTTAGATAAGGTACGCTCGTCAGAGGATCCTAGGTTGCGCTTTGCTATATATACTGGTTTCCAGCCAAGGGAGAGCGGAACAGGCAGTTGGAATCATCTGAGTTTAGAGATAAATTGGAGTTAAAATAAATCGCCGATAAATCGCCGTTGTGAATACGGGCCCTGCAAGGTAATTATTTATCGCTTGCATTTCACGCAACGCCTTTTGTTACTTTATTCCAGGATGGGTGAGTGTGCGCAAAGCGTACTTTCTACGACAGACAATGTCAACTGCTGCGCGAATAAAACTGGCGCAAACATCTATCGTAGATGCAATGATTGAATGAATGAATGAATGAATGAATGAATGAATGAATGAATGAATGAATGAATGAATGAATGAATGAATGAGTTAATGGAGTTTTGTGTTCTGATAGCCTCAGTAGGTTTTGAAAGGCAATTGATAACGAAATTCACTAGAGCTGGTTAGCGCAAGAGCGAGTGAAGTCCAGATTTCCATCATTATTTGCCTCTTCCGAATGGCGTAGGGAGTAGCGGTGGGTCTCTTCTCACCCCCAGCCCACAGGGGGCGCGGTAGATGCAATCTGGAGTGAGGTGTCATCCGGCGCTCCTGTCCAGCGTCTCACAGAACTCACCCAAACCTCGGCAAGGCCAGCCTGGGGCGCGTTGCTTCGCCTAACTAGCCGGCAATTTATAGGCAGGTGTCAACATGTATCAAACGTTTGACTGTCTTTACGTCTGCTTTCATCATTATGACAAATGTTGACACCGGCCTGTTCCTCGCAAGATCTTGCAAGGTTCCTAGCGTAAGAAACACGCCCCTAAACTTTACCTCATGGTCTCCACAAGGGCAGTAAAAAAACTTCATCAGGGCTGTTTGCAACAGTTCGCAAGAGACTCTTACCCATGTTCAATTACGGTGCTGTGGACGCACGTCAACTGGAATCCTGACTGTGTGGGAGGGAGGGAGGGCTGCAGTCTCGTTAGCAGACAGGGAGGGGCTGGCGTCCCGCCAGTTTGGTCTGTCTGCCTCGCCTGGAGACGTGGGAGAGTGCAGCGTGGCTTCCGTGCAGTGCACACGCATGCATCACACGCCTTACTCACCAGCACTGACACACTGCATCGGCACTCCATGCTGGATCTCGCCAGTCCACGCGAGATGTACAATGCTTGCAGCACTACGTTACTCATGTCCATGCAGTTCTCGATGGTTGCTCTTCCTGGCTCAAACACAAACACAAACACACACACACACACACACACACACACACACACACACACGTTGACATCTTGCGAATTTGTCAGATAAGTTTTAAATCATACAGTGATGATGTCATAAACCACCCTGTAACAGCCTCGGAAACGCCCCAGTACAAGTTTATTCAGTGTCGGATATTATCAAAGGTTATAACGATGGCGTGATTATCGAAATCCATTAAACACTACATAAAATTTCCTAAAGAATGACGTAATTTTTTTCTTTTCTCGTTCTTTCGTCGGAGCGTTGTCCACGGTCTGTAGAAACGCGATTGTTTTAATCTTACGAATATATTCAAGAATATTCGCAAAGTTCGCTTTACATGTATTTTTCCATTGCCCACAGTACCACTGCGAAATCCAGACAGCGGGTACGTGCGAAGCTATTTAGCGATGGTCGCATTGGTGCAACCCATGAACAAACTTAAACAATGGCGTGGTGATATACTTTCGCAGTTGTATGAAATCATTCCTATAAAGTTATTGACTCACTGTACCAAGTCCAGCATTTCCCAGGGTCTATGCTCTCTGAGACTGGAGTGAAAGCCTCCTTCACAATGAACTGACACCGAGTAATTCCTCGAGGAATGGCGCCTTGATTTTCTAACGATTGCTGCGGCCATTCCCGAGACTGTTGCCGAAGAACAACAGCAATGCAACCGCAATGCAACCATACTTTGAGGGCGAGAAGGAGATGCAACTCGACATCGTTCTCCCCGTCAAAACAAATTCCTTCTCCAGTTTCTCCTTCGCGACAGAAAAGGAAAACTGCGACTCCATTGCTGAGCTGTTGGCGCACCCCCGCATTGTGTATTGTCTGCCATGCACAAACAGCGAGACCAGATCACGGATAGATTACCAGCAAAGCATGGAGAACCCAAACAAAGCGCATGTATACAGAACTGATAAGATAAACAAAATAGGCTTGTGCGGTGCGTCCGAGAGGAAGAATAGTACACGGGATGAGTTTATCTCCCTTTGCCTGTTGTGATCGGACCATTCTGGAACTTGCGTAAGCTCCATAAGCAGACCAGCCTAAACTATTAAGATGTAGGCATGAGGTCAGGTTAGCTGCGCAGGTAAGCTGGCATTCGTCCATTGCTTCTTGACATGCCCAGCCGGAAGAATAAAAATTTACAATTAAAAAGATTTATGAAAATAGTATTCGTTTGCGGGTATTATGACAAGAACCACAAACCTGCTACATGAAAATAAATATTTCCTGCCCAACGCAACAGAAAAACTTATCTTCTTATTTTTCCACGGCTTCTTCCTCGGAGCACTCCCGCAGCACCTGCTGGAGGGAAAGCCGCTGTACCAAAGACATAAAAACCGCTGGCGCTGAACCTCCAGGTTTTGGCATTAAAAAAAAAAGAAGATCGGGTTCGAACCCGCAACCTCTCGAGAAAAGAGGGGGGGAAAAAGTAAAGTTCGAACCCGCAACCTCTCACGTGTACTACAACGGGTGGGGTTGCTCTCTCTCTCTCTCTCTCTCTCTCTCTCTCTCTCTCTCTCTCTCTCTCTCTCTCTCTCTCTCTCTCTCTCTCTCTCTCTCTCTCTCTCTCTCTCTCTCTCTCTCTCTCTCTCTCTCTCTCTCTCTCTCTCTCTCTCTCGAATACCATACACACATTAAAAAAAAGCTTCTGTGCCGAATCGAACCCGTACGCGCATCCCCTACAACCAAGCATGTCCCAGCGAAAAAAAAATATTCGACGCGCTACCGAGTGAGCTAATCCATAAAGCTGTGAGGACCTCTAGTAAACCTGGAGGGATAAAAAATCCTTCTTTCTCCTTCACCATTGTCCAACCTCGTCGAAATTACGTCACGTTATTCGACGTCAAATGATCACGTCACACATGCCAAAACTTCCCTTGAGTCGGGACAGAGTTCCGTCCCTTGCCTTCTTTGCAACACCAAAATGTACAAAAAGTTACTTTCTTTTCAAACCTTGATTCTGAAAATGTGATACATTCAATCGGAACTAACTTTCAGAAAGTGTGCAAAATATCCAGGAAATCCGACCAGTAGTTTTTGAGATATCAGCCGTTATGTCGGGACAGACAGACAGACAGACAGACAGACAGACAGACAGACAGACAGACAGACAGACAGACAGACAGACAGACAGACAGACAGACAGACAGACAAAGCTGTGAGGACCTCCAGTAAACCTGGAGGGATAAACCGTTGCAAACTGTACTCGTACAGCAATGTGTAAACCCATCAACGTCAGGACGGAACTGGCAAGGCCAGCGACAGTTTGAAGGACTCAGCAGGTGTTCCATAGACCAGGAAGAAAGTTGCGGCAGTTAGTGGCGCGATACTGTGCCTTCTGCTTTGATGATTTCCTGTAGCGGTGACCTCGCCAACAAATGCCACAGAGGTCACTGCAAACGTGCCTAGACTGGGTTTTGCTGCTGGCAGCATCCACCGGCAGTGATCACCTTATGAGTTTGGCAGATGCATGCCGAAAGAAAAATAATCAAGGGAGCCAAACACAAGCGTGCTACCAAAACAGCCACCAGGGAATCACCTCGGCAATCCCAAACAGAGAAATCGTATTTCAACGAAGGCAGACCCGTAAAGCCGTCAGCGGCTTGCCCTACATTCACTGTGGCAAAAGCTCAATAGTCATAGTTTGTTATTCTAACACGCATGACGTACACAGGCCAATGTCTTAACCATGAGGCTACAAATTATCAGCATTCGTTTCGCTCGGAGGAAGACGCTTGGGAGTGACAACAAAACTATTGTATTACGTGGATGACCATAACGACTACACTTCTTGTAGTTCAAACACTTAATTACAGGCAACACAGAAAGGCAAGCGCGTTGTTCCCTCCTCATTTTCCAGACACAGTCAGGTCGTTCCCACCTGGCATAGGATGTCTGATGGAGTCAAACGGTTTTCCCAGTAGTACTGACTCCACGTTCGAAGTGACATTTTTGCTGAAGCGCGCTTAGTTCTCTCGAAGCACGTCAGAACAGTCTAGGCAGTGCCACAGTCTCACCACACATGCCCTCCAGCCAGGCTTATGATACTGTAAGGTGGGGACGTAGGAAAAGAGAGCAAGGCATCAAACTGTAAGGTTCAACCCTTGCTTGTACTCTCCAGCAAAGAGCATAAGCTCGCGCGTGAACAGTATGTGATGACCACGAGGGCAAATCAATGTCAATGCCAGATAAAATTAGTCTAGATCATAAGCGATGGAAATTGACATACCATTAGAGGCTTCATTTTAAAACTAGACCCCATACATGGAAAAATTACATTGTCTAAACAATGGGTAAGTAATTTCGTGTTGAGAGAGAAATGAAGTTTAAACCATCAGAGGAAAAAAAAACTAACACATTCCCATTTCTCATGGAGTAGCTCTTATCCTACAGTGTTCTGCTGCAACTACGAGTACATGTATTGCTAATTCACAGTTTTCGTCCGAGGTCAAGGAATGCCGAGGGCCGGGTGTGGTGCATGGCAGTGCCTGCGCAGACTGACCTGGAGCTCGTGCAGCTGGGAGTTGCTGCCGTCCTGGCAGGCAGGCAGACGACACTGGCGCTTGGACTGCGGCCTGTCCAGCTCCTGGCAGCGCGAGTCGGGCAGGATGCGCGGAATGTCGTTAGCGTTCTTGGGGTCCTGCTGGCAGTACACCCGCCTCTGCTCCACGCCGTGCCCGCACGTCACCGCGCACTGGGGAGAGATGTGCGGTCAGTTTGCCGTCACCCCGTCCACCTGAGGCTTGGGGGTGAAAAGAATAGACCCACCGCGTCTGCCTACACGATTCGTAAAAGGCGAATGAGTACGGATAGATGGATGGATGGATGGATGGATGGATGGATGGATGGATGGATGGATGGATGGATGGATGGATGGAGTTAAAGGGCCTATCAGCCTTGTGGGCTATATAAGGCCACAACGTTGATAAACACCCAGCGAATAACTAGGGTAACCAACTCGAATGAGTTTTTAATTATGAATGGCTTTACATAGCCAACAAAAAATATTAGGCCGTTAAAGTCCATCCATCCAATCTTTATCCCTGACATGCAGGACCCTCGTAGGCTAACCAGCTGTTCTTGTTACTTCTTATTTTGTTAAATAATTGGACGTAGACTGCACTTCCCATCAGGTACTACTTCAAAAGTGTTCATCTATCTACGGGTGCTTGTATCTTTTCTGGTCACCATGAAGGGCACCAGGAAACTCTTAAGGTCTTCTAAAGCAGAGAAAGTTCGGCTCCCTTAATCTCTTACCAGGCAAATACTGCAAGTGACGAGAGTTTCAGTGGAGAAGGAGTTATAAGAATTCACAAAAGTACGAATGCAAAACATCCAGCTAAAGATATTAACAACAGCAGTCACTAATCACTTCTTGCGATTTGAGAGGATGGTGGTATTAAACACTTATGAGCTCGTCCTTTTGACTGATAACCAGATTGATCTGTTGACCTTCGTATCGCTTTAATGTGCTTTTGTTGAGCACAAAAATCAAATGTCTCCCAAGTTGACGAGCCATCACTTCACATTATAATGTCGATGATCTGTTCCCTCATTTGACGGCCAACTCGACCGAATAATTTGTCCCTTGTTAGTTGGATGCCGGACAGAAGGGTTCATCTCTGGACTCACCACGTCCCCTATGCGTGACGCGAGACAAAAACATTTAGCCTGGGCCAAAGTCTAGGTCTGGTCTAAACGTCGTGAAGACTTTTCACTGACGTTGACTTGGTCCATGCAGTTTTAGGCCAGACTTAGAATATGGCCCAAGCTCTGTGCTGTAGTCTAAGTGTCCTGTCACGTACGTTAACTCAGATGACAAACTTTCACCTGGAATCAAGCTGACCTACCTCGGACCAGGCGCTGGTGGCCCAGTAGGGGCAGCCGTCCTTGGCCACGCATGCGCGCTTGTACTGGGGCTTGGGACCCACGTGACGAGTGCAGAGGTCGTCGCTGACGTAAGCAGCCTGGCCAGAGAGTTCCGTATGCTGGCAGTACATCAGCTGCGTCTGTTGTCCGTCCCCGCACAGCGCCTCGCACTCGTCCCAGTGGCCCGGCACCCACCTGTAGTAGGAGACTCGTCAGCACGGTTGGCTCACACCCACCTGTAGTCTGTCTCGTCAGCAAGGGTAGCTCACATCCACCTGAAGTCAGTCTCGTCAGCACGGGTAGCTCAAACCCACCTGTAGTCAGACACTCGTCATCACGGGTAACCCACACCCACTTATAGTCACAGTCTCGTCAGCTCGCGTAGCTCACACCCACCTGAAGTCAGTCTCGTCAGCACGGGTAGCTCAAACCCACCTGTAGTCAGTCTCGTCAGCACGGGTAGCACGGCAGAAAGCTATGTGAGCTGACTTGCACGTATAAAGCATTTTGGAATCATCGTGTGCAATACCGATGACTGAATATTGGCGTTAAAGCGCAAAACGTTTTTTGTAGGTCAATGTAAACGAGAAAATTTGATATAATGCTATGATCTGAACATAAAACATATTTGCTGATGCTTATATTGGATTATTTAAAAAGTTTGGCGTCTGTTTTTGTATACATGTATTTTAATGTCAATGCAACGTTTTGATCAAATCTGCGTGTCCTTTTGAGTAGTCAGTCCATGGTTTTGCGCAATAAGGCTTTGTTGACATCCTCACCATTTATTTATTTTTATTTTTCATTTTTAGCCATACAATTGCAGCGTGCAGTGCTTGAGTTTTCGAACAGAATCATATATTAGTACGGATGCTTACTTTTAATTATTGAAGTTAAGGCTTCCATGTACACACATTGATGCTCGTTAATGAGGAAGTTCCCAATTTAATACACATTCTGGATTACGTAGACTAAAACTATTTTAGCTTCACAAAACAAATTGTTGAAAGATGAAATATTCCTTTTTTCAAGGTAACGAGAGACGAAGGCCCAAAGTTAAGTTCACAAGCATTTTTCGTATTCTGCAGACACTAATAGTCAAGACGTCTCTTTCCTTTACTGGAATAAATACTTTTGTGTCGAAATTGATTATCTTACTTCGTCTTTGTCTAAACTATTCTAGAATAGTCTGAATATATATGGATTAATTTGCCCGGTTAGATTTGTGTTATGACCACAGACACCCACACAGTGGAACGACGACAAGAAACACGCGAACTGTTGGAGCGTTGTGAATATGACATTGCATATAGGAAGGAAAGTTTAAAAGCGAGACGGGTCAACAGTATCAGAAACAAAAAACACACAAACTAATATGTTCCCTATCAGCCAATTGATATCGTCTTCATGTTTTCCAAGCCAATAAGTTGAAAGAATCATCAAAATGCGAGGAGGCAACAAATCAACCCTTTAGAAAAATACACGGAGAAAAAAGAAAAAATAATAACCGCAAGAATAGAACGATAAAAATGAAACTTATTTCTGATTTGTCTGGCTGACTTGAGGCATGAATAACTCAATTTCTTCTTAAGATATAATCTTTGTTATAACTCTCCACCATCGCACAGACCGTCATGAAGAGTTTGCATGTAAAATACAGTTAAAATTTGCCATCATCCACTTTTCCCTGTTCGGCAAGAAAACAAGGACAGTTATGGTTTTTATGAAAACAACAACAACCACCAAAAGGATGTAAATAACTGCAAAGTATTTCACCTGCATAATGAGGGGAAAATGCTTTTCTGAATCACGCTTGTGTTTCATGTCAACCAAAATTTGCAGTGATTCAAAGGCAACCCAGAAGTATTCTGTCACACCGACAGGAGACGTGTGCGAACACGACAGAAAACAACACTTTCCACTCTTTGTTTCCCCAACGCCAGCAACAACCCACACCACCACGCCCAGTTATGGCTCCTGTCCTCGTTATGTTAGTCGCAATGAAACAACAATGACACATTTTCAGTATTACCAGATTTCCGAAGCACTGTAAAATAAACATCATTCATTCAATTTGGGGAAAACATACGTGAAATCAACGTTGCCACAATAGATTAAATTTTCCCTTTTTATGCATAGGCAACGTGCAGTCTCTCAAACAAGTAAAATAAGACTATATAAAGCTGCCAGGCACATTTACCTTACAGAACATAGACTAGGAAGTAAAGAATGTACTGAAAACACGATGCAGGCTCTACAAGCACAATGTGGGGAATCTGCATCAGAGGTTGAAAAAAAGGGAAATCTATAAGGATGTTTGGAGGGAAAAGAGGGAAAGTTACTCGAAAGAACAGAAGCATCAAAACATACGAGCCCTCCGCAGTGGAGAAATGTGAAAGCGATACTTGCAGGTAAGTGGCTTAAGACAAAAGATCAGCAATAGTGGCCCTATTACTAAACTAGCAAGTGGTATCTTCGCCGTGAAAGCAAAAGTTGACGGCGCGTATGTAAGTTTTGTGACCGTTCATGAGAAACAAGCCCCAAGTCGGCAACACAGTCAAAGCTGAAAAAAGTCAGCAGCGCACTATATCATGTATTAGAGTTCCTGAGGTTTACATCAATTTAAGCATCTTGAAGATTTTCTTTGTGAATATGCATGAATGAATAAAACATTGTTGTTGAAACATCTGATTGTGTCACTTTTCCCACTTAGACCCTGTATTCTCAAGCAGTCACATATTTCCTATTCAACAAACAGACACAGACGAGTGAGAAAAAGATAAATGTTCAAAGGAAGATAATTTATCAAGCACCAAGTTCAAGCGTTCTCTGTAATCTTCCGGTCTTAATACAGAGGTTTCTTGCCAATAACCAGGAGAACTACAATATCAGACTTCTTACTAATCGAAGCACTAGTAGTCTTCCAAGCTA
>JAWQFJ010000456.1:95000-112500 GCA_034096865.1 Theodoxus fluviatilis
GTCCTTTCAGCGCACAACAGGCTAAGCTCGTCTGAATAATCACCACCCAGGAGTGGTGCCAGGCCAAACTTTGTTGATACCCATGTCTTCAAGACAGATGAAAAGTAGTTTGCTGAGTCCTAGTACAGATGCCTGGATACAAAACATGAACGAGGCGGTTACAAGAAAAAAGAGGTGGTGTCTGGTGGTAATGATACAGTCCAGGGTTTATCTACTTTCCAACGTCGAATCATAAGGGTGCATCATCTGTAATTCTGGCTGTCTTTTCCTTAGTAATGCTCTTGAATTCACTCATTTTAGTAGGGGGTTAGCAAAGAGGGTTGGGAGATGCGGGAGGAGGAACATTAACAGTGTGAAACTTATACCCAATTTTCAGCCATTCCATGACTACTGAGACAAACAAAAACATATTACTATTTATGTGGTGCATTTGGCCACTTTCTGTCATGGGTCAAGCCAAGCCATAATCGCTGGACTGCATGTTTATTATGAATAAAGTCTCCATCAATTCTACTCCAAGCTTCACGCACAAGGAACCAACAGTGCTTTCGCCAGTGGCATAAATGCAACCCGACTCGTAAGGAGTCCTCACCAAAGCAGCATGTAGGCCAGCTCAGTCTCAGTGCCGCGCGGCACAAACCCTACATCGTGGAGGATGGATGGATGGACAGTGTTTTACGGCCTATCAGCCTTTGTAGGCTATTTAAGGCCATTAAGCACGAAAATCACTGTAACAGTTTAGAGTTAACGCATATCAAGTCACTGTGTCCCTAGTTATTCGCCTCTTACGAATCGTGTAGGGAGACGTGGTGGGTCAATTCTTACCCCGAACCCACAGGAGGAAGCAATGAAGCAGCTCTCCAGTGCCCAAAGCCGTCACAGTGGACAAGGCCAGGCCTACCGAGGCCAGGTCTACCAAGGCCAGACCCACCGAGGCCAGACCCACCAAGGCCGGACCTACCAAGGCCAGACCTACCGAGGCCAGACCTACCGAGGCCAGGCCTACCAAGGCCAGACCCACCGAGGCCAGACCCACCAAGGCCGGACCTACCAAGGCCAGACCTACCGAGGCCAGGCCTACCGAGGCCAGGCCTACCAAGGCCAGACCTACCGAGGCCAGGCCTACCGAGGCCAGACCCACCAAGGCCAGACCTACCGAGGCCAGGCCTACCGAGGCCAGACCTACCGAGGCCAGGCCTACCGAGGCCAGACCCACCAAGGCCAGACCCACCAAGGCCAGACCCACCAAGGCCAGACCTACCGAGGCCAGGCCTACCGAGGCCAGACCCACCAAGGCCAGACATACCAAGGCCAGACCTACCAAGGCCAGGCCTACCGAGGCCAGACCCACCAAGGCCAGACCTACCAAGGCCGGACCTACCGAGGCCAGGCCTACCAAGGCCAGACCTACCGAGGCCAGGCCTACCGAGGCCAGGCCTACCGAGGCCAGACCTACCGAGGCCAGGCCTACCGAGGCCAGGCCTACCGAGGCCAGACATACCAAGGCCAGACCTACCGAGGCCAGGCCTACCGAGGCCAGACCCACCAAGGCCAGACCCACCAAGGCCAGACCTACCAAGGCCAGACCTACCGAGGCCAGGCCTACCGAGGCCAGACCCACCAAGGCCAGACATACCAAGGCCAGACCTACCAAGGCCAGACCTACCGAGGCCAGGCCTACCGAGGCCAGACCCACCAAGGCCAGACCTACCGAGGCCAGACCTACCAAGGCCAGACCTACCAAGGCCAGACCCACCAAGGCCAGACCTACCGAGGCCAGACCCACCAAGGCCAGACCTACCGAGGCCAGGCCTACCGAGGCCAGACCCACCAAGGCCAGACCTACTGAGGCCAGGCCTACCGAGGCCAGACCCACCAAGGCCAGACCTACCGAGGCCAGGCCTACCGAGGCCAGACCCACCAAGGCCAGGCCTACCAAGGCCAGGCCTACCGAGGCCAGACCCACCAAGGCCAGGCCTACCAAGGCCAGACCTACCGAGGCCAGACCTACCGAGGCCAGACCTACCAAGGCCAGACCTACCGAGGCCAGGCCTACCGAGGCCAGACCCACCAAGGCCAGACCCACCAAGGCCAGACCTACCAAGGCCAGACCTACCGAGGCCAGGCCTACCGAGGCCAGGCCTACCGAGGCCAGACCTACCGAGGCCAGACCTACCGAGGCCAGGCCTACCAAGGCCAGACCCACCAAGGCCAGACCTACCGAGGCCAGGCCTACCGAGGCCAGACCTACCGAGGCCAGGCCTACCGAGGCCAGACCTACCGAGGCCAGGCCTACCGAGGCCAGACCCACCAAGGCCAGGCCTACCGAGGCCAGGCCTACCGAGGCCAGACCCACCAAGGCCAGGCCTACCAAGGCCAGACCTACCGAGGCCAGACCTACCGAGGCCAGACCTACCGAGGCCAGACCTACCAAGGCCAGACCTACCAAGGCCGGACCTACCGAGGCCAGGCCTACCGAGGCCAGACCCACCAAGGCCAGACCTACCGAGGCCAGACCTACCGAGGCCAGACCCACCAAGGCCAGACCCACCAAGGCCAGACCCACCAAGGCCAGACCTACCAAGGCCAGGCCTACCGAGGCCAGACCTACCGAGGCCAGACCTACCGAGGCCAGGCCTACCAAGGCCAGACCTACCAAGGCCGGACCTACCAAGGCCAGACCTACCGAGGCCAGACCTACCAAGGCCGGACCTACCAAGGCCAGGCCTACCAAGGCCGGACCTACCAAGGCCGGACCCACTAAGGCCAAACTTACCAAGGTGCGGCACCCACTGGTAGCGTTGGTAGCGGCCCTCCACAAACTGCGGCGCGTTGTTGAACTCGGCACACTGCACTTCTCGGTAGGACAGCGACCTCCTGGGGCAGGGCTGCTCAGAACAGACAGAAGCTTATGAGGTTTTTGTCATTGTATTTATTCTTTCTCTTTCTTTCTTTATTGATTCATCCAGGCATTCACGCATTCATTCACGCATTCATTCATTCATTCATTTATTTCATTCATTTAAATGTTATTAGCAAACAAACAGACGTACAATTCATATATAGTACAAAGGAGGAAGGAGTGTTAAAATTAAGGAATAAATGTGACTACAACAGAGTATCTGTTAGCTACACAGCTTTCATCTTTTTCTATACAATTCTGTTGTGCTGTTTTATTTCTGCAATCAATTTCTTCACAGTGGACTTGCTCTTTGTCAGATGCTTCAATGCACGCCATGACGGATTGTTCTAGAAGAACATTTACATTGGAATATATGTACTTTCTAAAAGTATGATACAGCAATTGACCAGCTCAGGAAATAAAGGATTTCCAAATAATTTAGTGGAATTGTTAAATGACATTTCAGGTACAGAAAACTGCTTAAAAGCCCATTGTGTGAGGAACAGACAGAAGCTTAAGTCTCCTACATATCTTCAATCTTTTGTCATGTCGCCTCTGTACACATGTGCCTCGCAACGGATTAGATGAAATCGCTGTAATATTTTCCTCTACTTCTCAGGGTGTGGTTACTTTTGGATGTGTACAACACCTGGTGCTGCTTGGGGCTGTCCATGGTCGAGCGACTGGAGCAGGCCCCGAAAGCTCTACGGCCATGGGTCCCAGCTGCTGAGGAAAGCGTTTAGCGGCCTCCGTCATTAGGAGAACTCAGGACCAACGTAAGGTCAAGATAATTTATTTTACGATGTGACTTATCACACATGAATCAGGGGCGGATCTGGGTTTTGAAAGGGGGGGGTGCAAAGTTCCTTTTTGTTTTGTTTTGTATCTTATCAGCGAAGGCGCGAAGCGCCGAACCGATGGCGCGAAGCGCCGAGCATTCTAGGGGGGTCCGGGGGCATGCCCCCCCGGAATTTTTTTAAAAAAAGGAAGCAAAATGGTGCAATCTGGTGCAATCTGAGCGTGTAAAGTGCTATTTTCAGGCGATACATTTTGCCACTGATGTGTTGGGGGGTGGAGATAGGACCAACTGTCTCTCTCTTGGGAAGCACATCCTCGAAAATGTACAGTGCTAAATAAGTTCGATGTTAATAATAAAGAATCACAATTCACAAAAACAACATGAGGAAAAAGTCTTTGCAACAAGATCATACCTCGAATTTAATAATCTTTATTCCGAATATGTAAGAAGACATCTGTAACCAGTTTGTTGTGGGAGTCAGGCCTGGTCAGTCTAGAGACATTGAATAAACACACACATGGAGGAATTTGCCTAGTCATAGGCCTAATCATGTGACAACATTTTCTGTGGCTGAAGGCGCATGACTGTGTTGTATTTTGTTGCAAATCTGTTGACAGCATCTGGAATGTCTATTTTCATTCCTGTATTAGCATCTCTCAGGCTCTCTCTCTCTCTCTTTCTCTTTTTTTTTCTTTTTTTTTGCTGTATGTGTGAGTGTGTGTGTGTGTGTGTGTGTGTGTGTGTGTGTGTGTAAGGGGGGGGGGGTGCAATTACATTTAATTTTACTAGTGCATTCCTATATTTATCAGCATCTCTCTCTCTGCACCCACCCACCCCTTTTTATTTTGGCTGGGGGGGGGGGGGGGGGTGCAATTACATCACTATATTTATCAACATATTTCTCTTTCCATTTTTTTATGTATTATCATTGTTTATGTATTTTATTTCTTTAATTTATTTAGTTAGTTTTTTGGCTGGGGGTGGAATTACATTTACATTACTATATTTATCAGCATCTCTTTCTCTTTTTGTTCTGCCGAGGGAGGGGGGGGGGTGCAATTACATTTACATTACTATATTTATCAGCTTCTCTCTTTCTTTTTTTTTTAGCCGAGGAGGGGGGGGGGGTGCAATTATATTTACATTCCAATATTTATCAACATCTCTTTCCCTGAGTCTCTCTCTCATTTTTTTGTCTTTTTGCTTGGGGGGGGGGGGTGCAATTACATTTACATTACTACATTATCAACATATCTCTTTTTTTCTTTCTTTCTTTCTTTCTTTTCTTTTTTTTTTTTTTTTGTCCCGCTGGGGGGGGGGGGTGCAATTGCACCCATTGCACCCCCCCCAGATCCGCCCCTGCATGAATGGTAATCAAACCACTGTAAACTTTATGCATCGATCGTTGAGCCACTTGACAAAGTGTTTACCTGCGTGTTGCACGACTTGTACTCCGTGTCGGAACCCTGGCAGTTGTGTCCACCCGCACTGGAAAGAAATAAACGCGAAATCAATTTTTTTAATCGCTTCACTTTTACAAAGGCACACTGAATCCACTCATGTAAAATGTTATTTCGAGATATAGTTGTGTTCACATATGAATATGATTAACTTCAATAATTGAAGTCCAACAGTTAGACCTTTTTCAATCGAAACTTTGCACTAAGATACGTCAGTTCTGCCTGTAACACACGTGGCGATGTGATCTAAGGGGGATAACTCTATTTGGCTTGTCACGCTCTTTCTGTTGGCTCTCTTCAAAGCTGCAGTGAGCACAGTAGCGATAGCGAGAGCAGCCTCCGTACCCCTGGTGGTGTGAGCATGTTCGAGAACGCTGCATGACGCCGCCCCCGCAGGTCCGTGAGCACGGCGTGAACTGTCCCCATTCCAGCCAGCCATGGTTATTGCCCTGTGGACAGAAAGAGGAGGCCGTCATACAGGTACAGTAAACAGTACATTGGCACAGAAACCTTCATACAGGCACAGCAAGCTTCACACAGAGACAGGCTGCACTCAGGTACAGCAAGCTTAAGTTTAACTGTTAAGACACACAAAACGCACTCACGACCTCATCTGAAGAAGCATCAATGCAGCTGGTCATTCCGCTTCCTCCTCCCCCTGATTCTGCTTCAATTTCTCCTCTTCTTAAGCACCCCTCCATCTCTTCCTCCTCTTCCTTCTCCTACCCCTCCTCATTCCTATTCTTTCGCCCCTACCCTCCTCCTCAATCACACCTGTTTAAAAGCTTTTATGCTCAAACAGCAAATGCTGACCTCTAAAAGCTTTTCTACTCAGACTGAAACAGCTTGGGTTTCTCTCAGCCGCAAATCACCTGTCTAATCTTCACACGAGAATTTCAGATTGCTCGCCTCAGTTTCTTTCACCTCTCTCTCCTGCAGGAGCCGCTGTTATCACGGGCGATAAGATTTATTTCCATCTTATCGTTGTGGAGGGATTTCTTTGTGTTGCCTCTGGTGATTACTGATTCATCGTGGGAGCGAACACGGTGTTACGAGGCTGGAGGGCGAGTTTGCCATCTCTGGCGAGATCCGGACAGATGTTGTTTTTTTTTGTTACTCTGTGAACAATGCGACTGAGGAGAACAAAGGTTGTGCTCCTCTGTGCAACTAAACTCAAGTGGGGGAACACGACAGTCAAAGTAGAAAGAAAAAACAGTAATTTATGTAGCAAGTAAATGTTCCTTTTCAATCAAAAGGTTAAGTACTCGTACGACAATGCTGGCGACCTCGCTGGTCTGGCGCCCTCTGTGTGTTGGGGGTGAGAATAGACCCCTCCTGTGTTTTGGGGGTGAGAATAGACCCCCCCTGTGTGTTGGGGGTGAAAAGGGTGCTGGACGTTTCACCCCAATTGCGACATTCGGAACGACGTTTAGCTAAGATCCGGCCGCATTAATGTATCTGCGTTTTGTGACAAACGTCTTGCTCGGCGGTACTGTACTCCATGCACCTTAACGGTGCGCGTGATTCGGGTGTAATCTTAAGCTAAACGACGTTCCGAATGTCGCAATTGGGGCGAAGCGTCCATGACCCATAGACCCACCGCGCCTCCCTTCGCGATTTGTAAGAGGCGAATGACTAGGGAAACCGATTTTTCACCTACTCTCTCACCAGCTATTTTGATTCTCGTGAGCTACAGCCTTACTATAGGCTTGTTCAGGAGGCGCAGCGCTGCGAAGCGCTGCACAGCGCTGCACGTGTTTCACTCCTGAACAGCAATTTTGAGGCGTGCTTCACTCAGCGCTGAGCAGCGCTGCGCATTATAGATCCGAGGTGATTCACACGATTTTCAAAATGGCGTCTTCGATCCCGCACTGACCGTTGATGCGTAAAATAACCCTCAGAAACATCATTTTGGGACCGGCACGGGCTTAATTTGCCCCAAGCGCTCTGTATGCGCGAGTAATGGCAAGTAAGGATGACACAGTAGTGGACTTTATTCATGCAGAATACATTCAAACGTGCATAAACGATGTCTGGGGCAAAGAAAACATTTTCTTAGCGTCTATCAACACAACATGCGGCGCAGTAGATTTACCTCCCCTTTAACAAGTGAAGCGCTGCACTAAATCTGTAGGTGTTCAGGAGAGGCAAAGAGCGCTCAATTGCCAACATGAAGCGCTCATGCAGCGCTTTGTACTCCTGAACAAGCCTAGAGCCAACAAAGACTGATAAGCCGTAAACTTATTTTTTCCTTCTCTTCTTCCTGTCTTTTTTCCACTCGTTCATTCATCCATTCATCCATCCATTCATTCATCCGTCCATCCATCCATCCATCCATCCATCCACCCACCCTCCCACCCATCCATCCATCCTCCCACCCTCCCACCCATCCATCCATCCATCCATCATCCCACCCATCCATCCATTCATCCATCCATCCATCCATCCACCCACCCACCCACCTTCCCACCCACCCATCCATCCATCATCCCACCCATCCATCCATCCATTCATCCATCCATCCATCCATACATCCATTCATCCATCCATCCATCCATTCATCCATCCATCCATTCATTCATCCATCCATCCATCCATTCATCCATCCATCCATCTATCTATCCATCCATCCATCCATCCTTTATTCGGTCCTTCAATACTTTCTTCAGTCTTCCTTTCTCTTCTGGCGCTTCTAGGAATGCGTGGAACGAAAGACAAAGGATGAGCTTGCTCCTCTGTCTAGGGATAGATAGGCAGCCGTATGAGGGAAACAGAAAGGCAGACCTCCTTTGAGGAATTTCCCTGCCACGAGCAAAACTGTAGACCGTTCCAGTTACGTCATCATGAAAGTATGTGCCGCCCCGAGCCTATCCTCTATTTCGCAGCGTATTCTAAAGCTTTGAGACACATTTTATTCTCGATTTTGACAGGTTGATTATCTATTTATTTTTTCCCCTCTATATTTTCAAGTCTAATTTCTTTTAGCGTGTTTTTGAAGCAAAAGAAGGAGAAGTGACAGAAACACAGATGATGAGTGCGATAGCAAGAGGAGTTAGTGCATATAGATATTAGATGAGTGAGAGCATGACTACAGCATGGAGAGTTAGTGCATAGATATTAGATGGAGTGAGAGCATGACTACAGCATGGAGAGTTAGTGCATAGATAGTAGATGGAGTGAAAGCATGACTACAGCATGGAGAGTTAGTGCATAGATAGTAGATGAGTGAGAGCATGACTACAGCATGGAGAACAAATAGAAGTAGAGATGAAGGCACGAATGAATGAGGATAAGGAGACCAGACAGAAGGAGTAAAAAGAACCATGGCAGTTGAAAGGAGGAAGCAAGAGTGAACATATATGAGAAAAGCAGGGTGACGGCCAGAGAGAGAGAGAGAGAGAGAGAGAGGTGGGGGAGAGAGAGAGAGGGAGAGAGAGAGAGGGCAGAGAGGGAGAGAGAGAGAGGGAGAGAGAGAGAGAGAGAGAGAGAGAGAGAGAGAGAGAGGGCAGAGAGAGAGAGGGAGAGAGAGAGAGAGAGAGAGAGAGAGAGAGAGAGAGAGAGAGAACGAGAATTTGAGAGACACAGAGAGAGAGAGAGAAAGAGAGAGAGAGAGAGGGAGAGAGAGAAAGAACGAGAATGTGAGAGAAAGAATGAGAGATAATGAGAGAGCGAAAGAGAGAAAACGAGAGAGAGAGATGCAGGAGAAGAATCAAAGAAAAAGAAAAGATAATGGAAAAGGGAGAATAAAACAATGGCAGAAACTGGCCGGGACAGACATGTGCTACTTCCACTGCCAAAAGGAATCAGTCGACCATGACGTCATCATTTCCGTGACGTCTCCACATGCATGACGTCATCATTTCCATGACATCATGGATTGAGAGGATGCTGAGGAGCGTGGCAGACAGAAACAGAGAGGGAGTCGAAAGGTCTCCATTCACCTTTTTGCAGCTGCTGCCACCGCCAGTGTGAGCCGGGCGTGTCACTTGGGTGCGGTGCAGCGTGGCGTAGAGCCTCTCCCCCCACCCTCCCCTTCCTTTCCTGCCCTCTACTTGCCCCCCCACCCCCCACCCCCACCCCCACCTCTTTCCCTTTCTCCTGGATGCCTGGGGCACAGGCACTGTTGAGGGCGGGGGCAGACGAGAGCTTGAACACCTTTGTGGAGAGGCCAGAGTTGAGCCAGGGCAGTGGGGTGTGAAACAGCGAAACACAAAGGAACATCTCACAACCGTTGCTCATTTCACTACTCCCTTTCTCCCTGAAAACAAAACTGCTCTCGTTTTTCAACAGCGTTCAACTGAAACCGAAACTGAAGACGCCAGCTGGTAACGTGTTTGTATTAGGGCACGCGTCACTGAAGCGATTTGGGTAAATATTGCTCAATGTCAATAGTTTGCATTTGTTTCAATGAATCTATTGAACGCGTACACTGGCAGAGAGTACTTTTAATTATCACGCTTCCAAGTGATCGTACTGTAGTTGTTTTTTTAATCAGAGAAGGCAACTGATAAGAAACATTTATATCGTACCTTCTTTTTCCCCCGAAAGTATAATGCGAGATACAATAAGAATTCACTGGAACTCCTCAAATGGACAGCCAATGCAAAGAAAAGAAGATGGCTCTGTCAAGCGCTAGTCCCGGGGAAAGGCGCTTAGGTTCATCTGTCACAGCACGTATCCTGCCCCTCCACGCAGCAACATTCATAGATTCGTTTGGTTGTCTGCTCGAGCACAGAGCAACCATATTCAGCATGTCTGGGTAATTTGGTAACTTTTGTATTCTGCTGTAATGTTTGCTCGTTTGTTCGTTCGTTTGTTTGTTTGTTTGTTTGTTTGTTTGTTTGTGTTTAGTTTGTTTGTTTTGCGCAACGATTACACACGTGAATTAGGACGTCTGCGGAAGGTTGTTCCGGGAAAGGCTCATTGCCGAGACAATGCATTCCCGTAGATATGTGTTCACCAAAGCCTGGAAGTACGTACACAGTACACAGTACACAGTACACAGTACACAGTACACATGAACACAGTAGTCGTTGTCAAATAGCCACACATTAAAGTCTAACAAGTGTGGCTTGGATGATGGCAGAAAAGAACCTTAGGACGCTGAACAGATCACGGACACTTGACGAATGTGGGCGTTTGAGGTTGAAAAGCCAGATGACTGGGTATGACGCGGTGTGGGTGGGGTGGGGTGGGGTGTGGTGTGGTGTGGTGGGGTGGGGTGGGGTGGGGTGAGCTACGGCGGAACGCGAAGACGTAAACATCGGAAAAGGGTAGGGCTTGCGTGAAATGGGGGAGGAGGATGCGAGACGCTGATATCAAAGAAAAAAGGCACAGGTGAAAGTATTATGTTCCCTCGATCAGAAAACGCGGGGCAAAATAGCGGTTCTGCCCTCAGAAGACGGGAAGTGGGCGGGGGGGAAAGTAGGGAGGGGCAAGGTAAAAAAAACCTTAGAAGTAGTCTTCGGCCAGAAAAGAGGCGGAGTTTGCGGGTTGAAATGGGAGTGGAGGAGGAGGCGGGGGAAAGAGGGGAGGGGGGGGGGGGGGGGATGGAAGTGTGCATAGGTGGGGTGAGGGAGGACCCACTTCGACAGGGTGGAGATAAAGCGCTCCTAAATTGCCCAGGGGGCATGAGCACTGCATCACCCCCACGCTCCTCTGCTGCCGTGCGAATGGCGGACAAAACGGTTTGACCTGACGGAAACGCCAGCCTTTGTCCGTCTGTGCTGCGAGTGGCCTTTACAGGTTTTGTGGATTTGGGGAGAATTAATTCACTTTCACTAATCGCCATGTTGACGCGGGGACTCGGGCCGTCTTCAAACAGGGAGACCGCAACGCCTGCTGGGAAAGCGGCTTACAGCAGGGAAGTCACGTGGTCCAGAAGGTCGCCTTCCTTCAAACGCATCTGTTTAAAAATCGTCGCCTCCGCGGCCGCGTTGCATACACGCGAGATCTTGCGAGACATAGGCCGGTGTCAACATGTGTCAACACTTGACTGCCTTTACATCTGCTTTCATCATGGTGACTGTGTCAACACTTGACTGCCTTTACATCTGCTTTCATCATGGTGACTGTGTCAACACTTGACTGCCTTTACATAGATCTGCTTTCATCATGGTGACAGTGTCATCACTTGACTGCCTTTGCATCTGCTTTCATCATGGTGACTGTGTCAACACTTGACTGCCTTTACATCTGCTTTCATCATGGTGACTGTGTCAACACTTGACTGCCTTTACATCTGCTTTCATTATGGTGACTGTGTCAACACTTGACTGCCTTTACATCTGCTTTCATCATGGTGACTGTGTCAACACTTGACTGCATTTACATCTGCTTTCATCATGGTGACTGTGTCAACACTTGACTGCCTTTACATCTGCTTTCATCATGGTGACTGTGTCAACACTTGACTGCCTTTACATAGATCTGCTTTCATCATGGTGACTGTGTCATCACTTGACTGCCTTTGCATCTGCTTTCATCATGGTGACTGTGTCAACACTTGACTGCCTTTACATCTGCTTTCATCATGGTGACTGTGTCAACACTTGACTGCCTTTACATCTGCTTTCATTATGGGACTGTGTCAACACTTGACTGCCTTTACATCTGCTTTCATCATGGTGACTGTGTCAACACTTGACTGCCTTTACATCTGCTTTCATCATGGTGACTGTGTCAACACTTGACTGCCTTTACATCTGCTTTCATCATGGTGACTGTGTCAACACTTGACTGCCTTTACATCTGCTTTCATCATGGTGACTGTGTCAACACTTGACTGCCTTTACATCGGCTTTCATCATGGTGACTGTGTCAACACTTGACTGCCTTTACATCTGCCTTTCATCAGGTGACTGTGTCAACACTTGACTGCCTTTACATCGGCTTTCATCGTGGTGACTGTGTCTACACTTGGCTGCCTTTACATCGGCTTTCATCGTGGTGACTGTGTCTACACTTGGCTGCCTTTACATCGGCTTTCATCTTGGTAACTGTGTCTACACTTGGCTGCCTTTACATCGGCTTTCATCGTGGTGACTGTGTCAACACTTGACTGCCTTTACATCTGCTTTCATCATGGTGACTGTGTCAACACTTGACTGCCTTTACATCTGCTTTCATCATGGTGACTGTGTCAACACTTGACTGCCTTTACATCTGCTTTCATCATGGTGACTGTGTCAACACTTGACTGCCTTTACATCTGCTTTCATCATGGTGACTGTGTCAACACTTGACTGCCTTTACATCTGCTTTCATCATGGTGACTGTGTCAACACTTGACTGCCTTTACATCTGCTTTCATCATGGTGACTGTGTCTACACTTGGCTGCCTTTACATCGGCTTTCATCGTGGTGACTGTGTCTACACTTGACTGCCTTTACATCTGCTTTCATCATGGTGACTGTGTCAACACTTGACTGCCTTTACATCTGCTTTCATCATGGTGACTGTGTCAACACTTGACTGCCTTTACATCTGCTTTCATCATGGTGACTGTGTCAACACTTGACTGCCTTTACATCTGCTTTCATCATGGTGACTGTGTCAACACTTGACTGCCTTTACATCTGCTTTCATCATGGTGACTCATGTGGACACCGGCCTATTCCCCGCTAGTTCTTGCAAGTTACTAGCGTAAGCAATGCACCCCACGTTCTGCTTCCAGTGACGTCAGTCTTTTTCCACTTTGACGTTTGAACTTTGACGTTTGACGCTTTGTAGTGTGAGTCACTTGTCAGTTACACATGACAGGTAAGAACAGTAAAAATCTGTCAAACCAGAGTTATTGTGTCGAGGGACGAAGCCATTCGCCTCTGGTAAAGAACGGTTTTTATATATCCCATCACTAAGTTTTTTTCAAGGAGTGGAGCGACGAGGTGTTACTGATGGTACATTTGTAATACAAAGGATGTAGACATGATAACTGTGGCAAGGTACTTTTTCTTTCTAGTGCTGAATTTGTTCCAAATCACAGGATATTGTTCTCGGGCCACGTTAGTTTCCAGTGACAAAACACAAGAAGAATCATCGTTTGCGAAATTCGTGATAAACCGCAATCTTTTTTTCTTCATCTTCTTTTGTCAGTCAGCAGAATTGCCGTGAAATATGTAGAATTTCATTTTGTAACTCAAACCTGAGTCGTTCACCACAACATTCACACAAACCATTTTGCGATTAATCTTTCTATCTGATGTTTCTCCCAAAGAATGCAGAAGCAAATCACTCTACTGTGTGGCTAACATTTGTATAACTCTATTACTAGCATTTTGCAGCATTACCTTGAGCAGGTACGAAAGGAAATCTATAGGGAAAAACCTCTTTTTTGTACACACTCCGAAAGTATCCCAAGATCGAAGTAGCCGCAACAGAGTTTGGTTTTCTTGCGATAGCAGTATGGCGTAGCGTCTGCAGGAAAAGCCGCGAACGGCGCGATCTAAAAATAGATAAGCGAGTGACGTCTACCAACATCCGGGGACATCCCTTAGCGTGCGTTCCCATTGCTGTGCTGCAAGATGGTTCGACACTGCTCCTGGGGAAAATGCAACAGCGATTCAAGATACAAGCACAAAGACCACATGAAAGGAGTATTTTTTATAACGGTGCCCGACCCACTTGTTGAATCGGAGAAATTCAATCGATGGGTGCATTTGTGCGGGCGACTACACTTCAAAGTAAAGCCAAGCAGCTCCCAGGCACGATGGAGACAGTTCATTTGTTCAAAGCATTTCGTTGGTGGCAATGGACCTATAGAAATGAATCCGGATCCACTCCCTGCTCATTACACGGAACAGCAGGTGAGTTTTTACTATGATAGATCGCAATTAGAAGCTCCGCATCACACGGACTGGAAGATTTATCATGCCTCCGTGCCGAACAGAGCGTTTTCGGCGTTCTTTCATTCCTTCAGCTGTTCACAACGCGGACTTAGACTATGGATATAGCTACAGGGTTAAAGAGTAAAGCAACGGATATGCATTATTGCATACATAAGGCTAAGCTACACGAATGATTTCGGTGGGGGTTATAATATATTAATTATTGTGTGATGAGCGGGAGTCTGCCAGAGATGACCCTACAGTCATGACAAGACGTATATATATATATATATATATATATATATATATATATATATATATATATATATATATATATATATATATACGTACGCCTCTGCAGTTGTGACTGTTCTGTGTTTAATCTGTTTAATTTTAATTGGTATCCACTTCACGTCTTATTCACTAGAAAACTGGACACTCGTCTGAGATCTAGAACACGAAAAAGTATATATAATTCAATAAACAACTTCATGGTGGAATAATAAATAAGTTTAGGGTAATTCACGCCTTAACAAATCGTTTTAGTGTTGTCAATTTTAGCAGCAGTACAGAAATAATTTAATCTATCGTTTTGCCCGGCTTGATAACGCTCTGCACTAAAGACGCGCGTTCCACCATATATAGCTCCCCGCTCACTCTCCACTCCAGAGAGTTTATAGCACTATTACTTGTATTAGAACAAACTCTGCCCTGGAGATACCGGGAGCGAGAATTCATGCGGGTGAGATTCAAATCACCAAGTTGACAAGTACTTAAAGTAGCTTTCAAAAGTGTTGTCCTTACCAGTGAAGGTTAGTACTGCGTATTCAATTAATTTGCAAGTAAATGTATGTGGCTATGAGTGTGTCATGCTCGGTAAATCGTATTTTTGAACTGCATATATCATGCGTGCCCGTTTTCCAGATCATCCATGCAGTTGATTATTTACACTACTACGCAAGCTGCAAATTTGAATTCACTTCTTCGGTTAACTGAATTGCTAAATTCTATACGAGAAGTATCGGTGATTGCGATGTTGGCTTATTTCAGTTTTAAAAGGTTGGAGTTAGTCAACTATGGGATTCCATTGCCGAGAAAAGCACTGAATATGTACGTTGCTCTTGCAAAAACGCAGTTTCAATTAAGTTTTTATTATCACGTACGTCACCAGTGATGCGCACGTGCGTGCGTGACAACCACTCGCACTGGGTAAGATTTCTTTGCGAGGCTTTGTGTGAACAAACGCCATTTGCACACGTCTTCTCCGATCGAATGCTGTCCCCGGAAGTAGTGCCGCCGCCGGAAAGTACCGAACGTGACGTCACGCCGAAGTGAACGTGGGCTTTCAGACGCTACGCTATAAGGTCAGGGCACGTGTCTATGTATTTCTCTCTTTCGTTCTCATGAGTTTTGCAGTATGACTCATGCTAGTGAAATGTGTCTTTATCCCTCCAGGTTTACTGGAGGTCCTACAGACTTTATCCCTCCAGGTTTACTGGAGGTCCTACAGACTTTATTAGTCTGTCTGTGTGTGTGTGTGTGTGTGTGTGTGTGTCTGTGTGTCTGTCCCGTCTCCACGGCCTATATCTCAAAAACTACTGGACGGATTTCCTTGAGATTTTGCACACTGACTGGAAGTTAGGTCCCATTCAATATTATCAAATTTTCAGAATCGAGGTTTGAAAAGAAAGTGACTTTTTTACATTTTGGTGTTTCAATGAAAACAATTCAACAGACTCCATTTTGCAAAATCTGTGACGTCATCATTTGACGTCGTATAACGTGACGTCATTTGCGAGGAGATTTTTGAAGGAGGATGGATCCTATATAGAATCTATGCCAGGAGGAATAATTTCGAGAAAATTGGAGAAGGAGAAAGAATGATTTTTTACGATGCAAGTAGTCAATTCATGGAATGGCGACCCACTCTACAGCCACGTCACTGTCTTGCTGTATCTCTCGTGGTAACAGATGCGGGCGCAAAAATGGCTTCCAAATGAACGCAGACTTAACTCGTTGCATTGTATTCCGGACAGCATTTGTGTCTCATTTTTGCCAGACAGTGAGAAGATTTCTCAGACTGTGATAGACAGAGTATGAATAAATATTACTCATGTTTTTTAGACGAAATTAAGATCTATGGGCAAGAGGATTACACGGTGGAGGTGACAGCTCCGTGCTTCAGATCAGTGCGAAAAAATGAAACACCACATCGATAATTTATATCCATCTTGACGCTGTTAAGCAGAAGATCAACTATCCTCATTGCTCGTGCAAGGCTGGGTCTTGTCTCGTCTCGGTGGAAGCGGAAAAAAGATTTTCCACGACAGCCGTATCTGGCATTTGAACACGATATTGCAGCGCAGTTTTCTCCGTGCCGTCGTCGCTTCATTTTCAGCTATGAGTGAATGAAAGCGTCGATTCTAATTCCAGGTAGAAACACCACAGTGTTCAGAGTTAGGCGAGGAAAAGCTTTCTAACCTATTGACACCAGTCGCTTTTTCTAATGGGAGATCCAAAATGCCATCGCAGCTATCATTATTATAATTATAATATAGGCCTGTATGCTAGCTGCTCGATCATCTGCTGCTCAGAGCGCAGATCATAAATATGCGTCCGGTGTTTATTTCTTTATTAAGACCAGCTTGTTAGAGACGTGCTTTTCCATGGAGAAAATGTGTTTAGATCTTTTAGGAGAGATATAGTTTACTGACACCTGGAACCTTTTCCCAGCTTTAAGTGTGGGAATTTTCATGTTATATTTTTAGTGTTTACACTCCCTTCTCCACGCACTCGGCTAATTAGTGTTCATGTTTACAAACTACGGAACAAACGGTTTCTCACAGACATATCGCTTTCAAGAAATACTATAAAAACCCTTGCACGCACTTGCATTCTGCTATTCATACACTAAACTTTATTCCTCACGCACGTGGCATAGATACAACACTCACTATACATACGTGTATCTTGCACAAGCGCTCCGGGAGAGACACGCGAAAACTGGGAGGTCACTCTGTCGGAAATCTCGCTAAAATCAGCTTTCTATTGTCTTTATAGTAAAACAAAGAGCCGGATTTTATTCATTTAAAATTCATAACTTTTAAACAAATTGACCCACAGTGTTCATACTTATACCATTGGAATGATCTTTTTATGCTCTTTTCAATGAACTACATTTCATTCGTGTCATTTACCTTTCGTTTTTTCTCGCACATACCTATATAATACACCTCCTCCTCTGTGTGACTGTGTGAGTGTTAATTCAGCGTCTATGACAAGCCAATGCAAAACAAAACATGTCATAATAGGAGCTTCCTGAACCTATCCATCATGTTTAAAATATATGGTCGATTGTTTCCTGGGCCGATAGCTTGCAAGGGGGTTTAGGGATAAGAACGTTATAAATGCTTTACAAACACTCCGACATATCAATTCTCAAATGGCTAAGCTGGTAGAGCGTTGCACTCTTGGTCATGCATGACCAGGTTCGATTCTGCACTGAAACTTTCT
>JAWQFJ010000456.1:122500-137500 GCA_034096865.1 Theodoxus fluviatilis
TAGTCAAAGTCTCTAGTGAACTAGAATGCGCTTTGCCAGGCATTAGTGCGAGGGATGCATTTATTTTTGTACTTAAATCGTTGGGAAGATTATTCAAGCAACACCATTGAAAACTGTAAAACAGGAAGCAAAGTCATTCGTCAAATCCCTGAAATAATTTATTTTCATAGTGTTGCCTAACATTTGTGGGTGATTTGTAGATAAAGTGAGGGCAGTTTGTGGTTTGTCTCAGAGACCCATGCGACAAAAATTTAAAAAGTCAAATTAGCTTTTCTTTGATGAAATGTTTTTATCTTGCGTAGATGAATGACAACACCTATTATACAACGTGAGAAATGTTGTGCCATGTTCGTCGGTAAATCGAACCTACACAATTTTGCGACTACAATAACTGTTGACAGTATCATTTCTTCGTCCTAAGAAAAATAAGCAGTGAAGATATTATGCATCTGCCACCGTCTGTCGCGTCTTAGTTAGACATAACGTACGGACCAGCAGAACACAACTCCATGTAGCTTTATGTAGCACTGATGCTTCCACTTGTGGTAGTAGTACACAGTTTTAAAAAACTTTTGTTTAATGGCCAAAACTAGGTTTTTCATATCCCAATGTAGAATGAGACTACGCTTTTTTAAGGGGCTTTTAAAGGGGGAAGTAGGTATTTTATAGGAAAAATTAGGGAGGAGAACACCAACTGTCGGCTGTCGTAATGAGAAATGAGAACTTTAAAGCAATTTTCTCAGTTTGCAGGTTTTCATCGCTGGGTGCTAGATTTCATACGTCATGTCTCTGTGCTCAGAAGTTTGACTTACTTGAAACTTGGCATATTTGGTTCACATAGCCTGATTCATGAAATGAATCTTAATCAAAATTGTATCTTCCTTATGTCAAAGTGACGGGATCTTGAATATGTAATTGGCGACTCACAACATGTAACTTCAAATGTGAAATTGTGTTAAAACTAAATACTCAAAATTGTTGTCTTTATTTTGGGTCAGGATATGCTACCTATGTTCTCTACTTTTGTTCAAAATAACAAGCTTCTATCATAAGCTCCTTTTCTGGTATTAGGTTTTTTTTAACCTGGTAAAAATATATTGCATCGGCAGCCATATTGAAAAGCTATTTAGCATAATTTATACAAACACATCCCAGGCAGGCAGCACTTAAAAAGTATAACCTGTTGGGTGAGAAAATTGGAACCAAAGAATTCATCTGACAAAGGATGATGGTTACTGGGTATACTACTACCCTCAGTTTGTAGTGACATCCCTGGTTTCAGGCTTGCAGGGAAGCTCAAGAACGGCCTGTCCACGTACTTTGTGCATGGAGGCCATTACTGCACCGAATTTACTGCCTGACTGCGATAATGACCAGACGTCGGCTTAACTGAAGCATCGTTTCCCCTGCTGAGTCAAACTTCAGGCATGGGATGACTGACTCCACACAAGTTTACGACAGCAGTCACGGCGTTGCGGCCTGACGTAAACATAGGGTGTAGTGGTACCACCATATTTTAGAATGGAAGTACGGTCAGTCGCAAACGTCCAGTGGCATGTATGGTATTCTTCCAAAGTCATCTGACTTGTCGAGAAATGGACAAGCCTGAATACTTGACTGCAAGTGGGAGATGAAGCTAGATTGACCACAGATTTGTGATCCGCCAGCACGTAACCAGCCCTAACTCGACCAAAGCGATCTGGGACGCGTTGCTTAGTCTATAGCCTACCTAGTTGGCAAATAATCGGCCGGTGTCAACATGTGTAAACTAGTTTACTGGTTTTACATTTACTTTCATCATGTTGACACCGATCTATTCCTCGCAAGATCTTGCAAGGTTCTTAGCGTAAGCAACGCGCCCCTGGTTCAGCCTCAGTTTCTGCAGCTCTGCACGCCAGGAAAACCAACTTTCCTTTATACTAGATTGATTCGACCGAGAAATAAGTTTAAATACGTGAAAATAACATTTTATTGCCTTCTCTCCCTTGTAGCGCTTCTGCAGGATATCACCAGAGGGCACACCACGCACACCTACGTATCTTCAAGTGGGCATAAATTCCAGAGTTTTTATCGTACATTGTTCATACTTCTATCAATTTATTAAGAAAATACTGCAGATTTGATCATCCTATCTGGACTGCGGTCTGTGTAAGATAGGTGTGTCTGTGGTGCCAAATTTGCACGAGCAGAAGATTTGCAAATCAAAGCAAATCTATTATGACTCGTCGATTTGGCAATAAACGCAATGCTGTCGAGTGTAAAAGCATCAGTCCCCTACCGCTAAACTGGCTGAACGTGAAACGTTCACACATTTGTCTGTAGATCTGTTGCATTTTGTACTGCCAATATAAAGAGAAGTCTGAGAATGATAAAGATGTGATACCACATAATTAAGCTGTGATTAATGTGGCACCTGCAATCTACACCTTCCAGATATATTGATCAAGACTAGACTTTTACCCATCGTGTTTTCGAAAGGAATCGTGACAAACAAGAATCAGAAGTGAAACTAGGAACGTCCTAACTTGATCAAAAGGGTCCTCATGATTCCCGAAACATGGATACGCATGTATAAAACCGACATCAAGATGTTATCAGCAAAAGAAAACCAAACGTTATCTCGGACATGTGCACATATCTCCGATCAACACCAAGATGTGTGTTGACGTCAATCACAGACCTGAGCTTTCTCCATTGCACCCAGGTGCAGTGTCCGGACACCCCGTAGGGCTTTTGACGACCGCTATGATAACGCGGCCATTTGGCTTTTCGGCAGCCCCTAAACTCTGCCTGTACAAGACAGGAATGGTTCTGTGAGGGCAGGGCACAAGCAGTCCCTTCTGGAGCGCGAGGTGTTGGGTCGTAAGACGGGATTTCTGCACGGCAAGTCCGACACCTTGATTGCTATCGCGCCAATTACAGCACAAAGGACTTCTCGCCTCCGTGGCCATGCCCAGGCATCAGCCCCAGCTATCGCGTTCTCCCTTCCCAGGGGGAGCGGGCGAAATGAGAGAGAGGGGTACTTCCTTTTCCCCGCTCTAAGCCCTCTTTTACGACAACATGAGCTCGGTGACCATTGCGGACTCGCCAATTTCCTTCGTGAACAGACCGAGTCGCTAGTCTGCCCGATCCACGGTTATCGGCCTTGAAATGGACGCTCTCCCGTCATTAAAGGCAGGAAGAGAAGGGTTGATTTCCCGCCATTACTCCAAGGAGCTCATCTTCAGGTTGTACAAGCCGGAGACGATGCTGCAAGTAGGATTAAGAACTGGGGTCTTCCTTCCCGTTATGTACTATAGAGTGAAGACTGTCAGGATTATTGCTCTTCCAAGGCGAGCATTCAGAGTAATTTAATGATTATGTGCGGATATACTTCGCATGTCAAAGTCATTTATTGTACTGTTATTTCAAATGACAGTTCAAAATCCCTCCCGTTTTGAAATTCTCATCTCTAGGGTATTGGGAATGAAAGTGTCGTTTTGCCGGTACCCGTGTTTGCATCTTTTGTAAATCGATCGGGGTTTTCCAATATTGCTTTTAATACGACTACAAGATATTAATCTTTGTGGTCGTTCTTACTCGATGTTTTATGGACGTTTCATGCATCACAGTGGTACTATGCTTTGGTTGGTGTTTTCCACTTAGCGATGGTACTTACAAAACGCACGGACACACACACACATATATACACTTGCACGCACACGTACACCACACACATTTACACACACACACACCACACACAGACACTTACGAAATTACACAAGCAAACAAACAAACACGATTTTACATTCATGTACACACAAATACGTGCACGCACACACAAACATACACGCATGCACGTATTATACACTCACATATATATCCTATAAGCACACATACATGAACCCTCGAATATACTAACACAACAACAGGCCAAACCGCGTCGTCACTCATGCATACTTATGTATATTTCCTACTTCTTCCACAATCAAGCCTACCACAGCACAACGCATGAATACACATGCGCGCGTGCGCACACGCACACATACAAACACACGCACATACAAAGAGGCACATACGCTCATGTACACACACACACACACACACACACACACACAAACACACAGACACACACACACACACACACACACACACACACACATTTCCGAATGCACACAACTTCACTACTATACCACTAGTAGTAATCGCTTTCAAATGTTAGCAGTCTGTATGCCTGCAAATCGTTTTCCTGCAGAACATTCCGTAGGGGTTGAGGCCCATCGGAGCCCTGCTGAGATCCGCTCCCAATAGATCTCCATGACAAATCCTGGGCTTGGAAGCCGATCTACCCACTTTGAACCTCGCTGGAACGCCACTCCCAGTGGGAATGGCGGGAGCGTGATCCAGACTATCGGCCCGTTTCCTCTGTCTCCCCTTCAACAACCTCTCCACGGAAATCGGGAATGGCCGCAACGGAAAGACAGAAGCAAGACGGCCCCTTTTGTCAACTGAAGAGCATGAGAGAACGGCTTGAGCTTCGAGAGGCGAAACCGCCTGGTCAACTTCTTAGCGTTGTTCAGGGGGAAAGCGTTCGGTCAGAAGGGGGCTGTACACTTAACCGAAGTGAAGTGGCCCGCTCCACGTTGTCGATCCCAGGATAAGTGCTCTAATGGGGCGCCATGGTGAAAGGCTGGAGACTGCTCCACATGGAATTGAGAGGCACGGCCCGCCTGTGCGTGAGGCTGACTCCAACTCTTCGGATTGCTTGTGTCATATCCTAGACCGTAGAATATCCTAAAACGTAGAACGTGACCTACTTGCATATTATTATCATGACGTGTTCACTCGCCAAATATTATGATTGGACAATGCCCCCGCAGAGATGACTTTCCCCCGCCTACTCTTGTTATCTTAACTGTGATTAGCCGGTTGTGACGGTGAGCGTTTTATGAAATCTCGGACCCAAATATTATTGTCTTTGCTGCGTGTGATTACACAAACATTTCTAGAGGAAAGTATCATTTGATCGGGTAATAAGGTGAAAGAAAACGATGAAAACCCATATTTCGTCATGTTAATAATATATAAGTAGGTCACGCTCTACGTTTTAGGATACCTTACGGTCTGGGATATGACACTAGTAATATGCAAGTAGGTCACGCTCTACGTGTTAAGATATTTTACGGTCTAGGATATGACACTAGAACCACTTCCGCGTCTGCTGGCCCGACCCTTGACCTCCAGACCTGGTGATCCGTCCATGCTGACTCGTCCACGGTCCAGTCAGTCACCAGGGTAACCAGGTGCTTGGTGCTGAGAGTTGGAAAAGGAAGCGCAGTTGAATTGTCTGCACCTTTGGGAGACCGGGGAACTCCTCAACGGTAGATCCAAAACTGTTTCAGCACAAAAAGGGCTTCACGCCGAGAATATTGTATGGCTGTAAGACAATTGGTTAAACCCGCATTGCACGATGCGATTCCACACGTTCCACACTGACGCTCTCCACACACCACTTCAGGCCATATGAAACGAGGCGATTCCACACGTTCCACACTGACGCTCTCCACACCGCACTTCTGGCCGTATGACACGAGGCGCTTCCACACGCTCCACACTGACGCTCTCCACACCACACTTCAGGCCATATGACACGAGGCGATTCCACACGTTCCACACTGACGCTCTGTTGTGAACAACAGTCATCGTTTGAGTTTAGACCTAAGTTTAGTATGATTGAGAGGAAATATCGGTGAATATTATTTTCTGGTTATTTGTTAAAGGTTCCTTTATAAAGAATTGGAAATTGATTCTACCACTTTTTGTCCGTACGTAGACCTCAGTAGATTCTTCGAGAAGCGTGACGTATGCACTAGAACATGACGGAAGTAGGAGATGGCGAGAGACGCATGCGCGAGCCAGGGAGACGGAGAGATCGGGCGCGATGAGCCGTCGAAGTGAAGGAGGGCTGAGGCCTATCGAATCCTACAGCTAACATTCTCACGAACTTTGCCAACACAGTTCACGCTGTCTGATGCAGGCGTGTTCAAGTGCTACAGTGAGTACCACCCCGCATGTTATCTGCATTCTGTTGGAAGATGATAGCAAAGATACAGGCTCGGTCGAATCACATTCAAGATGGCGATGTCGTGCAGCTTAATGGAGACGCTAGCGAGGAGTTGCCTTCGAAAATGAATGGACAGACTTTTGAGCGTTAGAGCTTTGATCTTCGGGCTGTGTATCAAGAACTGAGAGAGTTTCAGAGATCCTGTTGTTTGAGTGTGTGATTCTACGTTCCGTTGTGAGGAAAATAAAGTTGCTACGTTTTCCTCTACTATGCAAATTTGTCGTCTCTGTGATTGACTGTAGAACGACAGACGAGCACCAAGAGATTCAAAAGAATCCGTGTTATAGCCTAAAGTGCTAGCAACAACATACCTGCACGCCAATACATCGATAGATTGTGGCCGGCTGTATAGCACGTAACACTGGGGGCCAAGCCGAGGATCTCTACAGCTTCGTCAAGAGTCGACTAGTCAAGATTCGACATTGCCGAACGAGGCCAGTAACGTCATTTTCGTCGAGACCGTGACGCCTACTGTGTGGACTCAAGACAGTGGTCTTGTGTATAGGGAGTCCACGGTAAAGTGTAGTAAAGCTATTGCCGTCGTCAGTCAAAGTCGCCGACACTCCAAGAGCTGCATCATTATCCAGGATGGCGGATTTCTGGCAGGCTGGAGTTGACATCGGACTGAAGGGTAAACAGCTGACCGAGTACGTGAAATCTCGGGAACGAGAACAACAACAGGAACAAGAGATGAAACTGAAGATGCGAAAACTTGAACTCGAAACTCAAGAAAAAGAACGTGACAGAGAAGCTCGAGAAAAAGAACGTGCCAGAGAAGCGCAAGAAAGAGGACGTATACGAGAACTTGAAGCTCAAGAAAAAGAACGTCAACGTCAACATGAACTTGAACTAGCGCGAATTCAGCATGGTGCAAGAAGAGAGGGTGCAGTTCAAAGAGAATCACACAAGGCTCCAAAGATCCCGTCCTTTTTAGAGGATAAGGACAAGATCGACAGCTACCTTGGCAGATTTGAGAGGTATGCTGAGAATGCGAATTGGCAGAAAGATGGATGGGCCATCAAACTGAGTGCTCTCCTCTCCGGGAGTGCCCTCGATGTCTACAACAGGATGTCTGAAGAAGACGCCAAGGACTACGACAAGCTGAAAGATGCATTGCTTCGTCACTACAACTATACAGAGAAGGGATACAGACAACGTTTCCGGGAGTGCAAACCAGAGGCAGGGGAAACACCAGAGCAGTTCATCGAACGGCTGAAGACGTATCTACAGAAATGGGTAGAGCTGTCAGGACTGACAAAGGACTATGATCACCTGCGAGACCTGATAGTCAAAGAACAGTTCGTGGCTGCATGCCAAAAAGATCTGGCAGTCCACTTGGAAGAACAAGAATCTCAGTCCCTGTCGAACCTTGCCAAGTGTGCAGAGCGATATTTGACCGCACATGGAAAGACAATGGCTCCACCAAAGCAACAGCAAAGACAGAAATCCCCGAAGACCGAGATCCAAAGCATAGGCGATACACCGAACGGAGCGGACACACCAAACCAGAAAGGCTGTTTCTACTGCAAGAAAGTAGGTCATCGAATTGCTCAATGTAAAAAGAGGCTGAGAGACGAGTCCATTGCAGAGCAAAAAGAGAGTCCAAAATCACGCAACCCTACCAATCGACAGAATTGCGCGGGAAGTGTCATTTTGCCCCGTGCGAAACCAGTGACTTCAGTTTCAGTAGAGGACGTCAAAGAATGTGTGAGGGACGGCCAAATATTCCTCGCAAATGGCAAGAGCATCCCCGTCGTCGCCAACGGGGCTGTCAACGCGTCAAACATGCCAGTGGCCGAAGGGATGATCAACGGGCATGAAGTGAGCGTCTTGAGAGATTCTGGTTGCAGCGGCGTCATCATCAAAGAAGATTTGGTAACCAAAGACCAACTAACTGGAGAATTCAGACTGACGCTCATGGCAGACTGTACATGCGTGCGAGCGCCAACAGCCAAGGTGTCTGTTGACAGTCCATACTTCAAGGGTGAAGTTGAGGCGGTTTGTTTGAAGAGGCCGATGTATGACGTCATGATTGGAAATATCGAGGGAGCACGGTCGCCGAACGATCCTGATCCTGAATGGAAACCAGAAAGCCGGATACAACAGCCAAGAGACGATCCTCTTCCGTTCAAAGAGGTATCCACTCCTGAACTGGAACATTGTGTTGGTGCTGTAACCACCAGGGCACAAGCCAAACGAGACAAGCAAGCAACCAAGCCGTTGAGAGTGAGCAGCCTATCAAAGAACGTCAGTGTCAACAAGGAGGAGCTGATCCAGATGCAGAAAGAAGATTCCGGTCTATCGAAATATCGGAACCGGACGGACAAGGTCACCAGAGGGAAAGGCGTCGTTCACTTTGAAGAAAGAAACAAGATTCTCTACAGAGTTTTTCAACATCCTGACGTTAGTGGTGGCAAGCCTCTGCGGCAAGTCATTGTGCCCACGCCACTCAGAAAGCATGTAATGGAGGTGGCTCACAACTCAATCATGGGGGGTCACCTGGGCATCAAGAAGACGTCGGACAGGATTCAAGCGGCATTCTACTGGCCAGGCTTGCAGCAAGATGTAACCAGATTTTGCCGGTCCTGCGACATTTGCCAAAAGACTGTGCCAAAAGGGAGAATAACCAAAGTCCCTATGCAAAAGATGCCGTTGGTTGATCAGCCATTCAAGAGAGTAGCCATCGACCTTATCGGTGAGATAAAACCAGCCAGTGAAGAGGGACACCGATGGATACTGACACTGATTGATTACGCCACAAGATACCCAGAAGCTGTACCTTTGAAGAAGATTGACACAGAGACAGTCGCTGAAGCCCTAGTTGACATCTTCAGCCGGGTCGGAGTGCCAGAGGAGATCCTTACCGACCTGGGGGTGCAATTTGTTTCGCAGTGCATGGAGGAAGTCAACCGTCTCCTGAGCATCAAGCATCTGACGACGACTCCCTATCATCCAATGTGCAACGGTCTGGTGGAGAAGTTTAATGGGACATTGAAGGCCTCTCTGAAGAAGATCTGCAGCGACGAACCCAGACAGTGGCATCGGTTCATCAACGCCTTGCTTTTCTCCTATCGGGAGGTACCGCAGGAGTCCACAGGCTTCTCCCCGTTCGAATTATTGTATGGGAGGACTGTCAGGGGACCAATGCACATCCTGAAAGAGTTGTGGACAAAAGAGATTGAAACTCCGGAGGTGAAAACCAGTTACCAGTACGTGGTGGATCTTAGAGAAAAGTTGGAGAACACTCTACAGATCGCCCAAGAGAACCTGGAGAAAGCTCAAACCAGCGGAAAGCACTACTATGACAGGAACGCTGTGGTGCGAAAGTTTCGACCAGGAAACAAAGTGTTGGTCCTCTTGCCCACTGACCACAACAAGCTACTTATGCAGTGGAAAGGTCCTTACACCGTGGAAAGTGTGGTCAGACTCAATGACTATCGAGTAAAGGTGGGACAGAAGTCGAAGGTCTACCACGCCAATCTTTTGAAGCTATATGTGGAGAGGACACCGGACCCAGAAGAAGTCATCGGAGGAGCCGTCGTGTCTGAGGACGACTATACCTTCGAAGACGAAGATGTCCTTGATCTGGGAGATGTTGGCCACAAAGAAGGTGCGCGTGATGTCAAAGTGGGGGAACAACTGTCAGCCAGTCAACGTGCCGAGCTTAGCGAGCTCGTCGGCGAGTTCGAGCATGGGTTTCGAGTCGCTCCAGGGTCTACTTCCCTGATCGAACATGAAGTGAACCTCACCTCATCAGTTCCGGTACGCTCGCGTCCGTACCCAATACCCTACCAAGCGCGCGAGTCACTGAAAAAGGACATCAACGAAATGTTGGAGATGGGAGTCATCAGGGAGTCCACATCTCCCTATGCATCACCTGTAGTGGTTGTGAAGAAGCCTGATGGTAGCAACCGCGTGTGCATTGACTACAGGAAGCTCAACAAGATCACTGTGTTTGATCCCGAGCCCATGCCCACAGCTGAAGATTTGTTCCGACGTCTAGCGGGGAGCAAGTTCTTCTCAAAAGTCGATTTGAGCAAGGGGTATTGGCAAGTGCCCATGAGAGCCGAGGACATACCCAAGACGGCATTCGTAACGCCAGATGCGACTTATGAGTGTCTCAAAATGCCTTTCGGAATGGTGAACAGCGGAGCAACCCTAAAACGAGGCCTCAGGAAGATGCTAGCAGGCATGGACAACGTGATCTGCTACTGGGATGACCTCCTAATACATACAAAGACATGGGAAGAACACATGAAGACTTTGAGAGAGCTGTTCACCCGCCTCACAAAAGCAGACCTGACTGTGAGAGCCAGCAAGTGCATCCTGGGGACCGACAATGTGGACTTCATTGGTCACTCCCTCAAGAACGGTCAGAAGGGGCTCCTGGAAGCAAACATCACCAAGATCCAGAATGCTCCACGTCCTACTACCAAGAAGAAGGTCAGATCTTTCATGGGTCTAGCTGGTTACTATAGGGAGTACATACCCAACTTTGCTGCCATCACAGCTCCACTCACTGATCTGCTGAAGAAGGGATGTCCGAACCAAGTACCCTGGGGACCAGCCCAAGAGAAAGCCTACCAGGCAGTCCGCGACCTTCTGACGAAAGAACCGATTCTGCAACTTCCAGATATAGCCAAGCTGTTCGTCTTGAGAACTGACGCATCAGACGAAGGGATTGGCGCCGTCCTTATGCAAGAGCGGGAAGGAAAGCTGTTTCCTGTCAGCTATGCCAGCAAGAAATTAACCAGCGCAGAGAAGAGGTACTCAACCATCGAGAAGGAGTGCCTGGGCATCATCTGGGGAATCCGCAAGTTTGAGGCTTACTTGCAAGGTGTCAAGTTCGTGCTGCAGACGGACCATCGACCATTGACATTCATGAACTCTGCCAAGTTCACGAACAGTCGTGTCATGAGATGGGCGATGTACTTGCAAAACTTTGACATGCGGGTGGAATCTGTCAAAGGACTGGACAACATTGGGGCTGATTATCTCAGCAGAACCGCCGAGTAGAAGTCCTGAAACTATGTGTAAATATGAGTTTACAAGTATTTTTGTTAGAAGAAATGTCCAGGGAAATTTCTTCTTAAGTGGGGGGTGATGTTGTGAACAACAGTCATCGTTTGAGTTTAGACCTAAGTTTAGTATGATTGAGAGGAAATATCGGTGAATATTATTTTCTGGTTATTTGTTAAAGGTTCCTTTATAAAGAATTGGAAATTGATTCTACCACTTTTTGTCCGTACGTAGACCTCAGTAGATTCTTCGAGAAGCGTGACGTATGCACTAGAACATGACGGAAGTAGGAGATGGCGAAATACGCATGCGCGAGGGAGGGAGACGGAGAGATCTGGCGCGATGAGCCGTCGTAGTGAAGGAGGGCTGAGGCCTATCGAATCCTACAGCTAACATTCTCACGAACTTTGCCAACACAGTTCACGCTGTCTGATGCAGGCGTGTTCAAGTGCTACAGTGAGTACCACCCCGCATGTTATCTGCATTCTGTTGGAAGATGATAGCAAAGATACAGGCTCGGTCGAATCACATTCAAGATGGCGATGTCGTGCAGCTTAATGGAGACGCTAGCGAGGAGTTGCCTTCGAAAATGAATGGACAGACTTTTGAGCGTTAGAGCTTTGATCTTCGGGCTGTGTATCAAGAACTGAGAGAGTTTCAGAGGTCCTGTTGTTTGAGTGTGTGATTCTACGTTCCGTTGTGAGGAAAATAAAGTTGCTACGTTTTCCTCTACTACGCAAATTTGTCGTCTCTGTGATTGACTGTAGAACGACAGACGAGCACCAAGAGATTCAAAAGAATCCGTGTTATAGCCTAAAGTGCTAGCAACAACATACCTGCACGCCAATACATCGATAGATTGTGGCCGGCTGTATAGCACGTAACACGCTCTCCACACCACACTTCAGGCTGTATGACACGAGGCGCTTCCACACGCTCCACACTGACGCTCTCCACACACCACTTCAGGCCGTATGACACGAGGCGATTCCACACGTTCCACACTGACGCTCTCCACACCACACTTCAGGCCGTATGACACGAGGCGATTCCACACGTTCCACACTGACGCTCTCCACACCACACTTCAGGCCGTATGACACGAGGCGATTCCACACGTTCCACACTGACGCTCTCCACACCACACTTCAGGCCGTGTTACACGAGGCGATTCCACACGTTCCACACTGACGCTCTCCAGCGTACCTCATTGTGGCTGCCAATTCTGGTTCGCAACAGTTGAGCAAGACCTTCAGTAGAGTTCAACTATTGGAAAATGGTAATGATTTGTCTTGTAGACAGTTTGGAAAGTGTGAAATGGCATTGTGTAATATACCCTTTAAGGCCAGTTTTTACTGAGGCAACACTTATAGACCTATACCCGCCGTAGATGCAATCGTATCTAACCGAAGAGGACGCAGCTTCGGTCTAGTTCTTCGTCCTGATTGGTTAGATAAGATTGCTACTACGTTATGATTGGTTAGATAAGACTGCTACTACGTCCTGATTGGTAAGATAAGATTGCTACTACGTCCTGATTGGTTAGATAAGATTGCTACTACGTCCTGATTGGTTAGATAAGATTGCTACTACGTCCTGATTGGTTAGATAAGATTGCTACTACGTCCTGATTGGTTAGATAAGATTGCTACTACGTCCTGATTGGTTAGATAAGATTGCTACTACGTCCTGATTGGTTAGATAGGATTGCTACTACGTTCTGATTGGTTAGATAAGATTGCTACTACGTTGTGATTGGTTAGATAGGATTGCTACTGCGTTCTGATTGGTTAGATAAGATTGCTACTACGTTCTGATTGGTTAGATAGGATTGCTACTACGTCCTGATTGGTTAGATAAGATTGCTACTACGTCCTGATTGGTTAGATAAGATTGCTACTACGTCCTGATTGGTTAGATAAGATTGCTACTACGTTCTGATTGGTTAGATATGATTGCTACTACGTTCTGATTGGTTAGATAGGATTGCTACTACGTTCTGATTGGTTAGGTAAGATTGCTACTACGTTCTCGTTGGTTAGATAGGATTGCTACTACGTTCTCATTGGTTAGATATGATTGCTACTACGTTCTCATTGGTTAGATAGGATTGCTACTACGTTCTGATTGGTTAGATAAGATTGCTACTACGTCCTGATTGGTTAGATAAGATTGCTACTACGTTCTCATTGGTTAGATAAGATTGCTACTGTCGAGATTTATCTATAATTAGGAATTAGGTTCATCCTCAGAGGGACGACCTAGTCGCCCTTGAGGGGAGAGACCCTTAGATAAATGATGAGTTTACAACCTAAACTCAACCACCACTTCTTGGGGGGACACCACAAACACTAAGCATGCCAAAACACATGTGAACAAAGACCACTGAATCAGGGATTAAATAAACAAATTAAAATGTATTCACAAACGCATCAACAATAATGGAAGAACGCTCTCACAAGAGCCAAGTGATCCCACAACTACAAACCTGGGATCAAAACATATGCACAAGGGGGGGACAACCCCGTCGCCCCATAATGAAGGGGAAACCGCTTCCCTCTTTTCCCCCATCATCTCCCCTGAAACTGAAATAAATTCAGCAATACCAAAGTCTAGAAATCCACAACTAGGGAGAAAGCTGCTCTCTCCTAGTCACTATTCACTATGGGCTGGATTACATCCCTCTCCCAAAGGAACATTCACCACTATTCGCTAAGGGCTGGGTTACACCCCTCTCCCCCAGGAACATTCACCACTATTCGCTAAGGGCTGGGTTACACCCCTCTCCCCCAGGAACATTCACCACTATTCGCTAAGGGCTGGGTTACACCCCTCTCCCCCAGGAACATTCACCACTATTCGCTAAGGGCTGGGTTACACCCCTCTCCCCCAGGAACATTCACCACTATTCGCTAAGGGCTGGGTTACACCCCTCTCCCCCAGGAACAACTACCAATATTCACTATGGGCTGGATTACATCCCTCTCCCAAAGGAACAACTACCAATATTCACTATGGGCTGGATTACATCCCTCTCCCAAAGGAACAACTACCAATATTCACTATGGGCTGGATTACATCCCTCTCCCAAAGGAACAACTACCAATATTCACTATGGGCTGGATTACATCCCTCTCCCAAAGGAACAATTACCAATATTCACTATGGGCTGGATTACATCCCTCTCCCAAAGGAACAATCACCAATATTCACTATGGGCTGGATTACATCCCTCTCCCAAAGGAACAATCACCAATATTCCGCAGCACAGGCAGAATGTCAACAAAGCGCCTCCCTCTCCCTGCACTCACCACCACGCAGAGAGATCAGGCGCGCGCTAGCAAAAACCCCTCCGCCGCATACCGCGGCTACCCCCAAACCCCCTAAGATGGCGGCGTTCCTGCAGCACGCCACACAGAAACATAAACAAAGCGACCTCGCTCCGCTTCACACACGACCAAGCAAACGCCCTCCTCGCACGGCAACTTGCACACGCGCGGACAAGCGCGTCACACCAACAACAGTGAAATGTGGGGAAATACGCATGAAGAAAAACCCAGCTTACCACCACATCGCTGACAGTGCGCTTTCCCCCTTGCGCACGTGACTAGCATCAACACAGCGAAGAATACGACTCAAATTCACTAAAGGGATTCCCAAGACAACCCAAACCGTTTCTCCTCTTCTCGGTCCCACCTGAAAAGAAAGGTGTTGTCCCCAAACGCACCCTAATCAGTCACTGTTTCCAAACACAGTCCCCTGAAATCCCAAAGAGTTCTCAGTCAACCGACGCACGCACGGCGTCAAACCGGTGTCCAAACAAACTTGACCCCCTCCCATGAAACAAGTCTTTTCCCCTCTTGTCCATCATGAGATTT
>JAWQFJ010000456.1:141804-164304 GCA_034096865.1 Theodoxus fluviatilis
CTGCCGAGGCGAGCGCGCCGGGAGTGACACACACACACACACACACACACAGAGAGAGAGAGAGAGAGAGAGAGAGAGAGAGAGAGAGAGAGAGAGAGAGAGAGAGGAAGACAGAGAGAGAGGAAGACTGAGAGAGAGAGAGAGGAAGACTGAGAGAGAAAGGAAGACTGAGAGAGAGAGAGAGAGGAAGACTGAGAGAGAGAGAGAGAGAGAGAGAGAGAGACGAAGACTGAGACAGAGACAGACATCAATCCTCCTCCTCCTCCTCCTCCTCCTCCTCCTCCTCTCCTCCTCCTCCTCCCCCCCTCCCTCCTATCTTCACCACCAATGCCACAACACCGCAGCAACAACAGCAGAAGCACTGCACATTGTAACAATGTCCCAAGTCAGAGATGAGCGAAAAGCGGCACAATCAACACCACAACCTACGCAAGTGACACCCACGCATGTCTGCCATCTGGCGGATAGGGGCAGTTAAATTCCTGGTGCACTGAAACAGAAGTGACGCTGCAGCTGTTCACATCGGGGCAGTGTCCATCGTCCAAAAGGTTCTCCACCGCGTGGCACAATAAAATTCAGTGTGGATTCGCTCCTCACTCCGCTACGAAGGATCAGCCATGATGTTTGTGTACACTTCCTGTAGGAGAAGCGCCACCTAGGGAGAATAAATGTATTATTGGATGACTGGTTGGCAATATATCACCCTGACATCGACACAGGCTAAACGTCTTTCAACATTAATTGCCCATAAAAGCATGGACGACCCAAGACAGCCACACAAGAGATCTCTGTGCTGTGATGAAGAAGGGGGGGATCTTAACATAAACCTGCGACGTGGTCGCAGCCCGTCGCTTAGCATGGCTTTTGACGTCATCTGTGACTTGCAAGAGAAGCGTCCAATGCTGGCAGATGAATGCGTTATGATAATGAGATGAAATTGGCCAGCTCTTCTGCGTTGGAAGATCAGCACTTTTGCCTTGAGACAGCTCAATCCGGCGGGCAGCGTTTCTGACACACTATATTCAGTGTAGGACTACGTGTACAACAAAAGCCCCAAACCCCACTGAGACGGCTCTCACGTTCACGCGGCGCAGACGCCGCGTTTCCGATTAAAAACTTGGCCACGTACATACTTGAGCGCCAAGAGAGTGGGTACGAGTAACAGATGGATGGATGCATGGATGGATAGTGTTTTACGGCCTATCAGCCTTTGTAGGCTATGTAAGGCCATTAAGAACGAAAATCACTAGAACAGTTTAGAGTAAATGTAATCAAGTCACGGTGTCCCTAGTAATTCGCCTCTGACGAATCGCGTAGGGAGACGCGGTGGGTCAATTCTTACCCCGAACCCGCAGGGGGAGGCGAGTTACAGCGCAGTTACAGCGAATTTACAGCGCAGTTACAGCGCAGTTACAGCGCAGTTACAGCGAATTTACAGCGCAGTTACAGCGCAGTTACAGCGAATTTACAGCGCAGTTACAGCGCAGTTACAGCGAATTTACAGCGCAGTTACAGCGCAGTTACAGCGAATTTACAGCGCAGTTACAGCGAATTTACAGCGCAGTTACAGCGCAGTTACAGCGCAGTTACAGCGAATTTACAGCGCAGAGGGAAAAAAAATCTCGCAAAGGAAGAAAAACCTTGTTATACATTTCCCGTGCGCGCAAACTCTGGGTCGAGACGAGGAAATACCGAGTTGTAAAGCAACGTACGAGCAAATACTTAGTCAGGCGTTTTTCGCATGTTTACGGACTGACGGACGGACGGATGGATGACACACGCACACACACACACATAAGCTCGAACACTGAGACGAACATGCATACACGCGCGCACATGCACGCACACATATACACAGAGGCATACAAATACACATACACACATACGCACGCCCGCACACACACACACACACACACACACACACACGCACGCACGCACGCACACACACGCAACATGCGCACATATCCAGAGACTACAGTCTACAGGAGAGAGCATGGATGTAAGACGTGATCTCTCCTTCTAACATCAGCACCACACTGCGGCAATCTACAAAGCGTTGCAGTATTCACCGTAAATCAAAGTTCGTCACTACTTCAATCTCGAACGTCAGTGAAGTCAATTCAACGAACTAACGCTATGCCATCAATATGTAACGTGTACTCATTTTACTGGTATTTAATGTGTTATGTCACTTTCTCCCTATTTATCTCTCCCTGTAACAGTAACCTTAACAAGTAACAACGATCTTCGTTTCACACTTGAGTCTCGCGACAAAACTAGACACTCGTCACTTCGGCTTGATTTGCGATACTGGCGTGGACCATGGGTATGGGTCAACTCCATCCATTTGGACATTTTTCTTTTTAATTTGAACTTTTTATCCATTCTATAATGCTACACTGAGATGCTTTTACAGAAATCAATGGGGGGTTTTTACGCTGATTTACACGATTTCAACACATACCTAGCGAAAGCTGGATGGATGGTGTTTTACGGCCTATCAGCCTATGTAGGCTATGAAAGCCCATTAAGCACGAAAATCGCTAGTCTAGTCTAGCGCAAATCAAGTCATGATATTCCTATTATTCGCCTCTGAAGAATCGCGTAGGGAGACGTGGTGGGTCTAGTCTGACTCGCAACCCACGGGGCCCAAATACAGAAAAATGAAGAATAGTATTTTGTGGGCACTACACTGTTTAATCAAGCATATCTCTCTCACAAATTTTCATCCTACTTTATCAATTTATGCACCATTAAAAAGTTTAGTATTAGATGATATAAACAACTCAAACTCTGCCAAAATCTGTCTCATGTTGTGGCGAGGGGTCAGGTCAAATATAATCTGAAACGTAACGCAGATATAATCACTCTATAAGTACTTATACTTTTAATATTATTAAAATGTCCGCAAGCTTTCTCTGTTATACTAAGGAGCCGTACAACTTGGCATTGAGACGTAGGAGACGACAGTCCTAACTCCAGGGTCGTGCTCGCATTCATGGTGGCGAGTATTATGGGTGAAAACACAGCCATTCCAATCACCCCGGCAATCAATCATCAGGAGGGGGGGGAGAGGGGGGACATGGGGAGGCATGGGAGGGGGGGGGCCGCAGATGGCGGGAGGAAACCCCAAGACAAAGGCAGGAGTGAAGCCTCCAGATATGTCCCCTTCACAATGGCAACCCAGGGCAGGGCTCAGCAAGCAATCGTCCATTAAAACAGCGCGCGCGATTCGACAGAAAACATTGATTAAGACTGGGGGTACCTCCTGGAGGCGTGCGAGAAACAAGATAGTTGTGAAGACAAAAGGCGGCCGTATTTATGTCAGTAAAGATTACATGCCCACTCTTTCCAAGCCGAGCCAGGGAGCAGCGCCATCTGGTGTGAAGTCTGTTGACCTCTACGCTGAACACGGCTCGTGTCCCTCACCCAATGAACTCCCGTTATTAAATTGATAGACCCTCGACTTGGGATTAAGCGGACGCCAATACCAAACATCGACAAAGAAGGACGGAGAAGTAAATGAGATAGAAGAGGAGGATGAAGTAGCAAAAGAGGAAGAGGTAGATGATGATGATGATGATGTGAGGAGGAGGAGGAGGAGGAGGAGGAGGAGGAGGAGGAGGAGGAGGAGGAGGAGGAGGAGGAGGAGGAGGAGGAGGAGGGGAGGAGAGGAGGAGGAGGGAGGAGGGGGAGGAGGAGGAGGGGAAGAAGGAGGAGGAGAGGAGGAGGGAGAGGAGGAGGAGGAGGAGGGAGGAAAGGAGGGGAGGAGGAAGGAGGAGGAGGAGGAGGGAGGAGGAGGAGAGAGGAGAGGGGGGAGGGGGAGGAGGAGAGGAGAGAGGGGGAGGAGGAGGAGGAGGAGGAGGAGGAGGAGGGGGAGGGAGGAGGAGGAGGAGGAGGAGGAGGAAGGGGAGGGAGGAGGAGGAGGAGGAGGAGGAGGGAGAGGAGGAGGAGAAGGAGGAGGAGGAGGAGGAGGGAGGAGGAGGAGGGAGAAGGGGGGAGGAGGAGGAGGGAGGAGGGAGAGGGGAGGAGGAGGGAGGAGGGAGGGGGAGGAGGAGGAGGAGGAGGGGAGGGAGGAGGAGGAGGAGGGGAGGGAGGAGGAGGAGGGGAGGGAGGAGGAGGAGAGGAGGAGGAGAAAGGGGAGGAGGAGGAGGATGGGGAGGGAGGATGGGGGAGGAGGAAGAGGAGGGGGATGAGGAGGAGGAGGAGGAGGAGGAGGAGGAGGAGGAGGAGAAGGAGGAGGAGGAGGCGGAGGAGGAGGAGGAGGAGGACGACGACGACGACGACGAGAAGGAGGAGGAGCAGGAGGAGGAGGAGCAGGATGAGTAGGAGGAGGAGCATGAAGAGAAGGAGCAGGAAGAGAAGGAGCAGGAAGAGAAGGAGCAGGAAGAGGAGGAGTAGCAGGAGGAGAAGCAGCAGCAGCAGGAGGAGAAGCAGCAGCAGCAGGAGCAGGAGCAGGAGCAAGAGGGCGGATGGATGGATGGATGGATGGATGGATGGATGTATGGATGGATGGATGAATGAATGGATGGATGCATGGATGGATGGAGTGAGTTTTACGACCTATCAGCCTTTGTAGGCTACGTAAGGCCATTGAGCACGAGAGTCACAAGAATGGTTTAGAGTAAGTACAAATCAAGTCACGACGCCTCTAGTTATCCGCCTCAAACGAATCGCGTGTGGAGACACGGGGAGTCTGTTCTTAAACCCCCACCCACAGGGAGAAAGAGACGGCGGAGGAGCAAAGATAAAAAAAGCAGAAAGAAGGCGATTAGATGACGAATAAAAGGAGGCACGGACAAGAAAAAACAGAAGACTGAAGTAGACGAGCGAGTGGAAAAGCACGAGAAGCAGAAGCAACTACAAGAATACTTTGTCTCAGAATGTTTCGTAGAGGAGTGAGATTCACGACGGGCTTGATAATGTTTTCGCTCTAATGCACTGTCACCGATCCTGTGGGCAAACACTTCTGCTGGATGACTGCTAGGCTTATAGCAAGCTCGACAACTTACTCCCATTCATGTTGCACCAGCAGCCACGACAAAGGGGAAGCTATATTCTTCGCCGAGTCCACTCGCGCGCCTTAAAACGACACAACTACAGCCTCGGATTTCCTTCAAAGACGAGGAATCTTACACCACTGCTTTACTCAACTTTTCACGACTATGCTGCGAAATCCCACAATAATTGCCCGCACTCCTTATTAGGCCCAGAACGCAGGGAATTACGCTGGCGGACAACATAGTTGACCCATTTTGAGGGTTTCCGAAATAAGCCCAGCAAACAATCCATAGCCGAAACGCGTCTGGCGGCGTGGGCCCGTGAGTGCAGAGCAAACACCAGGGGTGGGGGTGGGGACTGAGGGGTGGGGGACAAGGGCACCGAGGGACGGTCAGGGGGGAGGGTCGGGGAGCAGGGAAGGGGTGTCGGGTCGTGTCACGCTGAGGCTGCAACTTTGGGAGACACTGTCGCCGCCACTAGTTGTGTGAGCTGCAGGATAGGACGATCTCTGGTGCCGAGGTGCTAATCAGCGATGCCAACGACGCCTTCCAACACAATTGAAGATACTCTAGCCGTGAAGATGCTGTAAGAAGTTATGTAATGCTAATACATGTGTGGCTGGTGTGTTTATTCTACATGCGTTCGAAATGTCCTCTTCCACTACTGATCATCGAGGCCAACATACGATCCTGCCTGGCATCTCGGTGTTGAGGGATCTGCCAGAGCCACGTGTGAAAACAAGGAGTGTTATGAAACACTTGGTGGGGGTGAAAACTCCAAATCACACCGCACAGAACGTCGCATATGATTGATGATTGGAATTATTCATGCAGGAAACCAGGAGACTAAGTCCGTCATCAAAACAAGTTCAAATGCTTTCCCACTGAGCGTTTGACTCGAAGCGCTGTCCTGGACACATATTTTATCCATGCAAAGACACGATGTCCTCATTCAGCACTTTACGAACGCATTTTCACCAGACTCCAGCCTTCCTTGGGTAGGCTTCTAGAGATGCTGGAACGTTTGCCTACACTCATAAGTGGTCTGACCAGCCTTGCCTCCCCCGCCAGGCAGACAGACAGGCAGGTAAGCAGGAGGCAGACAGGCAGGCACAGAGGCAGACAGGCAGGCAGACAGGCAGGCAAAGAGGCAGGCAGGCAAAGAGGCAGGTAGGCAAGCAGACTGGCAGGCAGAGAGGCAGGCAGGCAGGCAGGCAGGCAGGCAGGTAGGCAGAAGGCAGGTAGGCAGAAGGCAGGCAGGCAGGTAGGCAGAAGGCAGGCGCAGGCAGAGAGGCAGGCAGAGAGGCAGGCAGGCAGGCAGAGAGGCGGACAGCAGGCAGAGAGGCAGGCAGGCAGGCAGACAAACAGGCAGGTAGGCAGGCTGGCAGACAGACCGACAAGCAGGCTGGCAGAGAGGCAGACAGCAGAGAGGCAGACAGGCAGGCAGGCTGAGGCAGGCAGGCAGGGAAGCAGACAGGCAAGCAGGCAGACAGGCAGGCAGGCAGGCAGAGAGGCAGGCCGGCAGACAGACAGACATGCAGGCAGGCAGGCAGGCAGTTAGTGGGCCAGGGACCAGACTGTGTACAGAACCTAATGACGGCCCAGTGACGTAAGGCGCCTTCATCTCCAGGCTGCAGTGGTGGGGCCAGACTTGCAGCAGCCCCGCTCCTTTCAACTTGGCCAGGCAGCCCGAGATGAACGTCCCGCAGGAGAGTCAGGCAACAAGGCAGTTCGCACACAGACGTGGAAAAGGTTCAAGAGGGCGTGTTTTGTAATGCTGCAGTCCAAGAAAGGCGGTATTTGGTGGCGTGAGGACGAGCAATGATCCTGCGCAAACAACCGACGTAAGACGGCTGTCGTATTACTGGCACGTAACACCGCCACTTTCTTTTGCTTCATGCACGAAAGAGATTCTGCTGTGGCTTGTGATAACATAAGGTGGAGGAGACAACTGATGTGTATCTCAGGATCATTTTAAATGCAAAAGTTTTACCATTTTTCTCGAAATGTAAATCAAGCAGATACCAAATAGCAACACACGTGCGTGTGCTGTGCAATAAAGCACGAGGGAAGAGAATCTAAATTCAAGAATTAATATATTTCACTGCCTACAAACTGAAGACAATATCCCATGAAAGGCACACACGAGTAGTTCTTCCTTTTCTCTGTGTCATGTTGGCTGTCCATTTCCACGATCATTCCCCACACAGCATGATTCTGTGATGGCAAATTCAACAGGTAATCTGTCCAAGACCCCCCCTCGAACTGGGCACGCACACTGCTGCTTAGTCACATTTGCTCTGTCTCCAGCGTTTCTTGCAATGACGGAGTTACCTCTACAGTGTGTCCACGCCAGTCCAGACTCCAGCAGCCGAAGGTTCCAGCTGATTAAGGGGGCATCGACTTCGGCCTTATGTTACACTTCAGTGACTCGTCAAACCGCAAGTCCTAACATGAATGTGTTCATCCTTTACTTCTTGATCTCGGTATATGCACCAGTTGGCGAAAGCACTGAAAGCTTCATTTCCTGTGACCAGAGACTAGTATGACTCTCTTTTCAGTGTTCACGCGCAGGTTCACACTGTGAGCATATTAGATTCTTATTTATGAAAATGAGCAACACCCAGCCTGAATGGTAATGTTCATGTACGGCAGGTGCCGCTCGATGCATCCCCTCATCAGCTGGAACTCCTTTCGATACAGAGCCAGTCTCCCTTCTTACAGCTACTTTGGCCTATCTGCATGCCAAGCATGTGAAATACATTCGTGGAAGCATTCTTCCAAGGCCTTTTGGACATTATCTTGAACTCGATTCTCACTGAATGATCATCGGTCCCAGCCGGGCGTTTCTGATACGACATGGCCATCAATCACAGGCTTTTCCACGTGTAACCCACACCCCTGCTCTTTGTGACAAAGCACACGGCTGGCTGACCCCAGCGACCCATGCTCCTTGACGGTTCCCCCGTCATTACGGCCCCATTAGCTGTTCCCTAGCCAGAATCCTCCATGGTGGTGGTCAATTCTTGTCAGGCCTTCGCCACCCTAGGCACTCTGATATGCTGAAGTGGAAGAGCGGAGAGAGAGAGAGAGAGAGAGAGAGAGAGAGAGAGAGAGGGGGGGGGGGGGGAGGGAGGGAGGAGAGAGAGAGAGAGAGGAGAGAGAGAGAGGAGAGAGAGAGAGAGAGGGAGAGAGAGAGAGAGAGGGAGAGAGAGAGAGAGAGAGAGAGAGAGAGAGAGAGCGAGAGAGCGAGAGAGCGAGAGAGCGAGAGAGAGAGAGAGAGAGAAAGAGAGAGAGAGAGAGAGAGAGAGAGAGCGAGAGAGAGAGAGAGCGAGAGAGAGAGAGAGAGAGAGAGAGAGAGAGAAGAGAGAGAGAGAGAGGAGAGAGAGAGAGAGAGAGAGAGAGAAGAGAGAGAGGAGAGAGAGAGAGAGAGAGAGAGAGAGAGAGAGAGAGAGAGAGAGAGAGAGCGAGAGAGAGAGAGAGAGCGACAGAGACAGACAGACAAAGAGACAGATAGACAGACAGAGACAGAGGCAGAGAGACAGAGAGAGATGCTTTCAACTGAAACTGACTGTTCGCATTTACATCCATGTGTTGGAGATCTTCGTCGTGAGGTCCATTCCGACCTTATCAAAGACCAGCCAGGAGCCTCGAGCTACAGTTTAGTTCTGAAGCCTTTCAGCTTTCTGACAGAACCTTGTTTGAATGTGACTGTGGAGATGGATTCGGTCGTCCTATCGTCATAGAGATGTATCCCTCTTTCTCGTTCCATGCTGCCTCGTAAAAAAACGCCCACACAAAACACAAACACACACACACACACACACACACACACACACACACACACACACACACACACACACACACAGAGCCACTTAAATTACTAGTTTTGCCGGGAAATTCAGGACTCAACACGGTTCTAATACATGTATTTACAACGCATAACAATCACAGCTAACGTAAGAGATCTAATACACAGATGCTGCTGCCTCTGGAAGAAGCTTGCGAAACCTGTCCCCCACACATCCGCCCTCCCCTCCAGCTCCGGTGGGTCACGTGGCTGCCGGACAGAGGAAGTAATCCTCTTCTCGGTCCACCCTGGCGGCGCTGGTGTCGGTCTCCCGCTTTGAAGTGGTTCTACCTCCACTGCCCTCAACCTCGCCCACCTGAGCCGCGGCTCATCTCACCTGTGCTAATGAGGCCTGGCGGCGTCCTTTGTCCGCACTTGCAGAGGCTCTCCTGGACACTGACTCTGTAGGCACGTATAAGCAGCTCCTGGGCGGTCGCTTACTTAATGTAGCGGCTACGACCTTAAGATGTACTTACTTGTCTCGTTAGATACGGCACTTCATTTTCCTAGTTCGTCCACTCGTAGTGGACCAAAAAGATACTTTAAAAAAGCAACAATCTTCGAAAATTTGATTACGTGGACATCTTTGAAAAGCTGATGTGCGCAATTATGTTGTGAAAATCGGAGATCCAGCGGACTTTTAATGACCCGAAGCAATGTACAGGTATACGTTGATGCGCGGTTAACAAGCTTGTCGTGAGAAGGGAAGCAAGTATGCGACCGTCACAGTAAAATACAGCAGTGCGAATCCTCCTCCTAGAAAATTCAAACATCTTGGACCAAAACCGAAAAGGAGGAGGACAACGTAACGTCTGTTTGAATCTTAAATTTCCTCATAGAAAAAAACTGCCAAAAATGGAGGTAAATAATGAACTGAAAGAGTATGGTAACTTGACATTTGCCCTCTTGATTTCGAACACATGTCTGATGCTGTCCCCCTACGTGACTAAACTAAATTAGATGAATTCAGATTTTCGTCTTGGGCTATTCAGTGGCAGAGAAAGACTGCATTGCACGTGCAGATATCAGTAACAACCCATCGTGTACTCATGTCAAGACAGTCAAACTGGCCATTGCTACGCCTGCTTTCATAAATAGGAAGATCTTGCCAGAGGATTTAGTGATTGAAAACTGCGTTGCTTTCTCTGTTTGTTGGATATATGCGAATAGCGATATTTATTGCGGTTGGATACGGGGGATAATGACCAGGGGCCGGTTGCTCAACAAGCCGTTATCGGCTAGCTGTCAGCTAAAACGCAACCTACCAGCTAAATCAGCGCCGGATAGCTTAACTGGGTTGCTCGTGCGCCAGTTTGACTACCTGACAGCTAAGTTAGCGGGAATAATTTAGAGGTGGTCGGAGCAGCTCTAAAGTCCCTTAGTTGGAAGGTAAACATGGCGGCGATCTTTCACTAGAGTTTTCGTCAGCGATATCAGAGACGAAATCGGGTGTATCGAGATCGCTTTGATCCTTTGTGGAGTTGGGACGGTTGGGAATGGGTAGTAGGGTATTTTTCGTGATCAAATTTGACTTCGAAGTGACTTTTTTAGGTCCTCGTAAGTTTGAGTCGGCCTTCGTCCTATGCTCGCATTTTTGGTGGACCAACGCGAATCATATATATACGTTAACGACTCGCTATGATGTCATGTGAGTCAGTAGGCGTGGGGGATAAAGCGCGGGACTGAACACTCGCAAGTCCCAAAGTCTTTGGGTTCGAACCCCGGAAAAGTTTTATTTTTTTATTATTTTAATGCAGTTTTCAACATGTAACAGTACTTACTCTTCTTTTATTATCAATGTGTTTGGTATTTCCTAGTCAGAGTTTGTATGTAAACATGCTATAAAATATTCACACATCAGCAGTGCGTAGCAAGGGTACCCGCTAGTTGCTCATAATCTACACGAGGTTTAATTCATTTACCGTGCTTTTGGCGGTAAAATTTTGTTACCAGTCAAAAGCAACACAATCCTTCTCGAGATTGATCCATTGCCGATAATCTGGTAAGCTGTCTGAAAGACGCGAAAACTGAAGATAGTTGTATTATAAACACAGCCAAAGGAAGGTTCGACGACAATTACAATGTATTTATAATCTTTCCTGGTGTCGCTGAGGTCCACGCGTCAGGTATACATAAAGTGCGCGAAGCTTGGCTGGGCTCGTATCAACTCTCTCGCTGACGCTGTGCGTTCGCCTCCTTCCGTGTGGAAAATCCCCAACCCACCCAATCAAATAGCTCGTTGCATTCATCAACTAACCAATGAAAAAGCTCTCTTTATTACCTTGTGACGTAGCAGGACTAACATTCAGCTACTCGCGTTAGCTTCAAGGTAACTAGCTTTCAGTTAAATTGACGCTGTGCAACTCCGATAGATAGTGTCCCTAACTGCTAGCTAGTTACCTTGCAACTAGTCACTAACTGACACTAAATTAGCTGGCAGGTAGGCATTTGTTGAGCAACCGGCCCCAGTTCATTGTGTAGCGTGGGTTGGCTCGACCTCCCAGGGTAGTGTGAACGCATGGTTGGTTCCGAGTGATTAATCCTGAACCTGTCCCGATGCCCCCTGGTTGCCTCTTTGGCTGCCCCTGGCTGAACTACCGGAGCAGGCCCCTGGCTGAACTACCGGAGCATGCCTCTGGCTGAGCTACTGGAGCAGGCCCCTGGCCGAACTACAGGAGCAGGCCCCTGGCTGAGCTACTGGAGCAGGCCCCTGGCTGAACTACCGGAGCAGGCCCCTGGCTGAGCTACTGGAGCAGGCCCCTGGCCGAACTACAGGAGCAGGCCCCTGGCTGAGCTACTGGAGCAGGCCCCAGGCTGAACTACCGGAGCAGGCCCCTGGCTGAGCTACTGGAGCAGGCCCCTGGCTGAACTACCGGAGCAGGCCCCGAAAGAACAGCAGCTGTGGGTTCAGCAGATAATGGGAGCATCCAGCAGCTGAGGCAGTTATTACACTCGGGTCCTTTGTAGCCACCATTGTCTTCACGGTCTCAAAGAGGCTGCGGCGATGTGAGGCTGTAAACGTCGCCCTACATATTTTTGTTGTCATTTTCGTCCTGTTACGGAAATAAAACCGTCAGGATGGAAGGTTAGATGGACCGGTGATTCTCGTTTGTATGGCGAGCGCTAGCAGTCACGCATGGTGGCAATGCTGTAGAATTTGTCATTCCAGGCCACAGTGTTCATGGTTTATTGCCTCACCTTGCAAGTCGCTTTGTTTTCCATCTCACCATGCTTCAGATCTAGTGGGTTTTTTTAAAAACATTTCTGCAGAAGTGATTTGTGGTCAAATTGAGAGATTACGCATGAGTGTCGTAAAAGATGTGATAAAATCTCTCTCTTCATCTCTCCCTCCCCCCCCCTTTTCTCTCTCTCTCTCTCTCTTTCTCGTCCGTCAGTCCGTCCGTCCATATGGGTAGACGCTTGTCAGCAGGGAGGCCAGGACTACAGAGGGCAAGACAGTGACGTACAGGCAAGGCAGCTGGATGCCAAGACAGTGACGTGGAGGCAAGGCAAGGCAGCTGGATGCCAAGACAGTGACGTACAGGCAAGGCAGCTGGATGCAAAGACAGTGACGTAGAGGCAAGGCAACTGGATGCCAAGACAGTGACGCACAGGCAAGGCAAGGCAGCTGGATGCCAAGACAGTGACGTGGAGGCAAGGCAAGGCAGCTGGATGCCAAGACAGTGACGTACAGGCAAGGCAAGGCAGCTGGATGCCAAGACAGTGACGTGGAGGCAAGGCAAGGCAGCTGGATGCAAAGACAGTGACGTGGAGGCAAGGCAAGGCAGCTGGATGTAAAGACAGTGACGTGGAGGCAAGGCAAGGCAGCTGGATGCCAAGACAGTGACGTGGAGGCAAGGCAAGGCAGCTGGATGCCAAGACAGTGACGTACAGGCAAGGCAGCTGGATGCCAAGACAGTGACTGGAGGCAAGGCAGCTGGATGCCAAGACAGTGACGAGGAGGCAAGGCAAGACAGCTGGATGCCAAGACAGTGACGTACAGGCAAGGCAGCTGGATGCCAAGGGAGTGACGTACAGGCAAGGCAGCTGGATGCCAAGACAGTGACTGGAGGCAAGGCAAGGCAGCTGGATGCCAAGGGAGTGACGTACAGGCAAGGCAGCTGGATGCCAAGGGAGTGACGTACAGGCAAGGCAGCTGGATGCCAAGACAGTGACTGGAGGCAAGGCAAGGCAGCTGGATGTCAAGGGAGTGACGTACAGGCAAGGCAGCTGGATGCCAAGACAGTGACTGGAGGCAAGGCAAGGCAGCTGGATGCCAAGACAGTGACTGGAGGCAAGGCAAGGCAGCTGGATGCCAAGACAGTGACTGGAGGCAAGGCAGCTGGATGCCAAGACAGTGACGTGGAGGCAAGGCAGCTGGATGCCAAGACAGTGACGTGGAGGCAAGGCAGCTGGATGCCAAGGCAGTGACGTACAGGCAAGGCAGGTGGATGCCAAGACAGTGACTGGAGGCAAGGCAGCTGGATGCCAAGTCAGTGACGTGGAGGCAAGGCAGCTGGATGCCAAGACAGTGACGTGGAGGCAAGGCAGCTGGATGCCAAGACAAGGAACGCTACGTCAGCAACCACGGCTGCCATTCTGCTCACGCCATACCAAGGCCAGTGCCCTTCCCCTCGAGCGGAAAGTCGACTATCTTATCTTGCGAAGAAAGTCTTGCTCCATGTTACTCGTCATCGCTCGTTCGTGTAATTCTTTAACAAGATAACAACTCGGCGCTTAACGACCAGAAATCGTTCCCATGTGGTATTGGAGGAATCCGACCGTTCACGTTTCTTCAACGTCGTAAATATCTGTTCAGGACGAAACGACTGAGGCTGACAATGTTCAGGAGCAAGGTAGAGGACAAACTCGCTTGAGTGAGCTACTAGCAGCCAGCAGCCCGCCTCTCTGATACTAACAATTGGTTCCACAATTCAGTTGGCTACTTGACACTCCTTATCTGATAAGCTTTGCAGCCGTGGATCTCAAAGTGGGGAAATGAGAAAATAAACTGGGCAGCAGATTATGGCGGGGCACCACTCGCCCTGCAGGTGGGAGATGTCATGTGCTGCGTTCGCACGTCGGCCCTCGCCTCCTCTATCGCAGCTGGCTGGGAATCGCTCCATCATGCGCTCTAACGAGGCGGGTGTTGTATTAGGTGTGAACAAGTAAGAACAGCCCGCCTCCTCGCCCTGTCGAACAGAAAGAGCAGCACAGCATGCAGGCAGACAGGAGGACCGAGGGAGAGGAGACACGCCATTCTGCCCCTGCCAAGGTTGACCTCCGCGGAACTTCCAACGAGTCTGGGAGCTGCAACTCAGTCGACTGACAAACGTCTTTGCACAGAAAATTCTAGGACAATGCGGGCAGACATCGGGTGTGAGCGTCGCCAGTGGCGAGACTCGAGTGTCACTTTGAAAACTTTACATGACTGAAAAAATGTGTTTCTTTGCTTTCTTTAAGTACTAAAGTTAGTACGTGTGCAGGTTTTACGGCCCATTCACCATTTTTAAACTGCCGTTAAAGGCTTTCGGTATTTTGGGGACTAGTCATTTATAACTAACATTCACAGTACTAGTCTCAGATGGTATAGAGGTGTCAGCAAGGCATATCCAACAGATGTTTTGTGCATCATGCATTCGATGCAGTGAAGGTGTCACAATCTATCAATGTATGGTGTGTTCTGCATTTGGAATGGTATGAGTAAATGATGGAAAACTATTTCCACGTTCATTTCCATTGAAATGCAGGCAAGGACTTCAGAATCTATACAAAGTGGTGACTGACGTGGACTTCTAAGTGCCTCACACTCCGTTATTTATAACGGCTACAATACTGTTTAATCGTAACACTACCAAGGAAATGCCTTTTCTATGTTTAAAAAAGCTTGTGGAAAAAGCGCTCACTTTGCAGAAGACATAGACGATAAAAACAACCATCCCAACACATCTCATCCTATCACATTCAAGGGACTGTCCTTACAATTCCTTAGTTAAGTGATGCGTTTTTCGCGTGCACGTGTGACAGCAAACAACCCTTCGCCTTCATTTCCCTCAGTCCAAAATCTAGAGTCTCATCTCTTCAGTCCCAATACCCTGAATTCCAAAGACAAGCCAGAAATCGACACCTGATCTCCATGTTGTGGGACCAGTACCACCAGCCTCGAGGTCAGGACGACCCGACCTTGCGGTCCTGCTATTCTGTGTACCCAGTCTGAATCTGGAGTGAGCTCCTAGGTCTGTTTGGGGTAGAAACCTGGCATACCTGGGGTACAACACCACTCCACCTGGGGTGCGAGGCAGCCTGGGGGCTGCTCCAGCTTTCTGAGACAACATGGTCCGTCTGCACTAGCAGGCCCGGGCTGGACCACAGCCAGCTCTGCTGCTTGTCTGGCCAGGTGGAAGTGACGGGGGTGACATCGGAACAAAGAGAGCTTGATGGAGATGCTGTCAGCCATTCTGGATCTCTCTGGAGGAACCTCTACTGGAGGACCACAGGTCTTCTTTGGAGGTCTGAACGTGGAGGCCACGACCATTCAGTAGACACTGATCTCCACAAGTTGCGGGACAATCGGCCACAGATACAGACAACTCTCCCGTAACTTGATTCCTCATGCTTCTCTTCGTGTGTGCAAATCTGATTACTGAGCGGTACAGAATACCAAAACAAACCATCACTCCTTTGCATGAAACCATACTGAAGCCATGGTATTCCAGCGCAAGTAGAAAACGAAACATTAAATCAGCTTGGGTCAAAAGTCGGCAGTCACAAATGCCAGTAAACCGGGTCCGAGTTGTATGAAGCCAAGGTTTGGAATAAATCCGAATCCGATTAACTGGCTGTCGGTACGTGGTATCGTAGCCGATTTCCGCTGTGAATGGGAGCTGGCAGGACTGACTGAGGGCTTGAATGTAGGGCGATACTAGGAGAGAAGGGAGTGAGTGGGAGGCGTGAGTAGTAAATGATAGAGGAAAGGAAAGAAATGATGGGTGAGCGGTGAGTGACAGGAGGAAGGGAAGGAGGGATGGATGGATGGAAGGGGTGTCAATGCAGAACCGCAATGGCGGGCTGGACGGACAGGCCAGGCGGGGCACGGCAGGTCAGATGTAGCCAGACCTTCCCTGAGTGCCCCCCACTCAGCACAGTCCCAAGTCCAATTGGCCCATGATTAGATTCCCCGCCGGTTGCAATGCAAAAGCCGAGCAGGCCAAAGTCGACACAGCTTGATGGCATTTAGGCACATGTCAAGGCAAGGAATGCGCATCCAAACAAGACACGGTAGTTACATGACGGCAGCCTGTGTGTCTCATCCTGCAGTCAGGGAGATAGCGAACTACATGAACCCTTCAGTCTTCACACGCTGCTTCCAAGTTTACTCTTAATCCGACGCGTCCGAACAGACGCTCGTCAAGTACTACGATTTCATTTCCGGCTGCGGCTGCATAAAACATTTCCCGGACAAGAGCTGATCCCTCGAAAAGGGCGTGGAATTGAATGTCCTTTTCTCGTGACAGGAGATTGGCGCTATCTCTTCCTGCCTTGAAAGAACGTATTTTCTACAGAGAGCTATTTCCGCGTGTCAGGAGATGCAATCGCCAAGGCGGGCGGGAGCTGAAAGCGCCGGAAATCGGAATCCAGAGCGGCGTAAACTCCAGAGACAAAGATCAATACGTGCAATGGAAGTGGAGGAGAACAGCAGGACGCTTGAGAACCGCCTGGGCCTCATGGACCGACAGAAGAACGTCTTGGAAGCAGGCAGAGGTCTTGGTGAATGCAGAACATCTTGGAAAGCGGCGACACGCCTTGGCGACAGGTGGAAGGCTTTGTGACTGACAGAACACCTCAGCGACTGACAAAATGTCTTGAGATTGAGATAACAATTCAGTGACTGACAGAACACCTCAACAACTGACAAAATGTCTTGAGATTGAGATAACACCTTCGTGACAGGCAGATCGTCTTGAGATTGAAAGAACATCTTGGCGACTGGCAGAACGCCTTGAGACTGACAAAACACCTTCGTGACAGGCAGATCGTCTTGAGATTGAAAGAACATCTTGGCGACTGGCAGAACGCCTTGAGACTGACAGAACCACTTAGTGACAGGCAAAACATCTTGAGATTGAAAGAACACCATGGCGACTGGGAGAATGTCTTGCAACTAACAGATAATATTGATGACAGGGAGAACGTCTTTCGACTGACATGTTGTCTTGATGACTGGCACAATGTCTTGTTACTGATAGAACACACTGGGGACTGGGAAAAACATGTGCTGACTGGCAAAACACTTTGGTGACGGGCAGAATCTCGTTGCGGTTAATTCACTGACCAAAATAATGATTGTAGAACACCTTGTCGACTGGCAGAACGCCGCGGCAAACAGGCGGAACACAGAGGTAACCGAGACAATGCTTTAGAGACTATGAGCTCTTCGTTTTCATCCACATTCACATCTGCCCCCTAACCTCCACCCACATCACCCCCTCCCCCCAAACCCACATCCTCATTCCACTACTACCACAACCTCAACCCGACTGCCATAACTACCCTATCCTTCATCCATTGCTATCGCTAATTCAGTCAGCTGTTCTGCGTGTTGCTGTAGCCAGTGGTATTGTGACAGTGCTAGGGACGAGAGTGTGGCCGTGACATCAAGCACGGAGAGGAAGTTTTCTCTGCCTCGTATCCATTCAAGACGCTACATTTCGTTTCCACGCAATGTACAAACACACACTTCTTATCCATTACATATTTTTCTTATGTAAACACATCTAGGAGAAACATATATTTTATGGACTTATTTTGCGTGCAGTATTTCAATAACGAACGCCATAAAACGTGTACAACGATGATGATTTTCCGAGCATCTGAGTTCAGAACCCGGCTATGATGACTATGGTATATATTCTATTGTTCATTTCGTAAATACATGTATAATAGTTATGTAGTAATAACATCTCTCTTTCTCTCTCTCCTCTCTCTCTCTATGTTGCTCTCTCTCTCTCTCTCTCTCTCTCTCTCTCTCTCTCACACACACACACACACACACACACAAGCACGCACACATACACACGCGCGCGCGCATTCACGCACACACACACGCATGCACACATACAAACACACAAACGCACGCACTCACACACGCATACACACGCATGCACACACGCACGTGTGCAACTACACACACACACATACATGCACGCATGAGCACACAAAACATATATGCGGACGCACGCTCACACACACACACACACACACACACACACACACACACACACACACACAAACACACACACACACACACACACACACACACACACACACACACACACACACACACACACACACACACACACACACACACTGCATTCAGACGCTTACCTTTGCTTGCTCCAAGGCCAGCACTAGAAGGAAAAGCACACATAAATCCCTGTATCCGCTGAATAGCTTCATTGTGTTCTTCAGTTCCTCACGCCGATGACGTCAGTGGGGGCAGCCTCCTGACTGGAGGGCAGGTGCGGTGCCGGGGTGGCAGGGAGACAGCCGAGCGGACAGCTTCCTGCAAGATACACAGTGCCAGAGTCAGAGAACGCCAAATGCCACCTACAGCTAGAGGCACTCTCGTCGCCCTCCTCCCCCCCCCCCCCTCCCCCCCTCCATCAGCAGGAGCCCCTAGCTACGGGAGCCTGTTCCTGCATCCCAGCCAGGGGCAGTCCCAAACTTCCCGAGGCCGTAGGGGAGCACCGTGACTGGGCCAGATTGTTTACACTCGACCTTGCGTTCAAACCACTCTGAAACATTGATCCATGCACTACACGGAACCTGGTTTCAAACCCCGTAACTAATCCCCAGAAATATATCTACCCACATCTACCGATCAAACAGAAAAACCACTACCTAGTCCTCACACACCCGTTTTCTGACAAGGCCAAAAAAAAAAAATGGTGTGGTTACGGTAACCCGACCTACCCTATTCTGGGGCGCCGACCCTACATCTTTTTATTGAAAATGTTGAAGTTTTTTTTTAAAACAAAGTTGTGGGTTGAGGGAGAGATCGCTCAGTCTAGTCTTGATCAGTGAGCTAAGGTACGATTGTCAGAGGATCCTAGGTTGCGCTTTGCTATATATACTGGTTTCCAGCCAAGGGAGAGCGGAACAGACAGTTGGAATCGTCTGAGTTTACTTTAGAGATAAATCGGGGTTAAAATAACTCGCCTTGCTTAGGCGTCCAGGGCCTGTCACTGATTATCGTGGCTCTCTGGCTATATTTTCATTGTTCTTATGGATACTGCATGGTCTTTTGACCAGGCTTAGTCTAGACCTAGTCTGTCTCTCTCTCTGTCTCTCTCTCTGTCTCTCTCTCTCTCTCTCTCTCTCTGTCTCTCTCTCTCTCTCTCTCTCTCTCTCTCTCTCTCTGTGTCTCTATCTCTGTCTGTCTGTCTGTCTGTCTGTCTCTCTCTCTCTCTCTTTCTCTTTCTCTTTCTTTCTCTCTTTCTCACCTTCCCTCTATATGTGTGTGTGTGCGTGTGTGTGTGTGTGTGTTTGTGTGTGTGTGTGTGTGTGTGTGTGTGTGTATTTCATGGTTGTTTTATCCAACATGCACTGTACTGAAAACAGAGCTGCCAACCCACCATCATGCCAAAGAGTAGCATCCAGAGCTTTTTGGAGTAGCATTTAAGAAATAGGCGTAGCACACACGCAAAAGAAGGAAAATGGCGATGTTAGAGCAGGCGCGAAGCGCTGAACAGACAGCGTGAAGCGGGGGTGGGGGAGGGGGGGTGTTGACTGTGAAGGTGGTGAGCGCTGAACCGACGGCGTGAAGGGGGGGGGGGGGGGCGGGATGGGAGGGGGGTTCTACGTGACAGTCAAAAGTTCAGTTCGAGGCTTTGAAAAATCGTAGTTTTTCCCGGACGATGGTAGCAAGCATGTCGAAATCGTAGCATGCTACGCCTAAATCGTAGCACTTGGCAGCTATGTGAAAATCATAGGCTTGATCACTTCAAGTTCCTGGAGGATATATGGTAAGCAAATTTTTTTGGAAGAGGTTCCATAGCCGTGTCACGCTTGTAACTTATAATCTTTGGTGTGGTCAAGGGGGAAGTAACTCTTCACTTGCATTGCCACTTCACAATTTTTTTATTATTTTTTTTGTCTCCCTGACTGACTGTGGAGTATCATGTGTGCAAACCAAAAGCTGCATTTTTAAAATTGTCGGTCCGCGCAAAAAATACGCACAGTTTAAAAAAAATACGCATATCTGAACCAGTGAGTACGCTGAGGCAAAATTTGGGGTACCCAGGTCTGGATTTGGACTGTGGAGGGGAATTGTTGTGTGATTTGGACTGTGGAGGGCAAGTGTTTTGTGATTTTGCCTGTGGAGAGAAGGGTTGGTGGTTTGTGCTGTAAGCTGAAGGGTGGTGAGTTGAGATACGGATGTGAAGGTTTTGTGACTTGGACTGTGGCGGGGGAAAGTGGTTGGGGTTTGGACTGTGGCGGTGAAGTATTTGGTGTTTGGACTGTGGCGGTGAAGTATTTGGGATTTGGACTGTGGAGGTGAAGTGGTTGGGGCTTGGACTGTGGCGGTGAAGTATTTGGGTGTTTGGACTGTGGAGGGGAAGGGTTTTGTGATTTGGACTGTGGAGGGGAAGTGTTGTGTGATTTAGACTGTGGAGGGGAAGGGTTGTGTGATTTGGACTGTGGAGGGGAAGGGTTTTGTGATTTGGACTGTGGAGGGGAAGGGTTGTGTGACTTGGACTGTGGAGGGGAAGTGTTGTGTGATTTGGACTGTGGCGGTGAAGTATTTGGTGTTTGGACTGTGGTGGTGAAGTGTTGTGTGATTTGGACTGTGGAGGGGAAGTGTTGTGTGATTTGGACTGTGGAGGGGAAGTGTTTTGTGATTTGGACTGTGGAGGGGAAGTGTTTTGTGATTTGTGCAGTGGAGGTGAAGGGTTTTGTGATTTATGTAGTGGAGGTGTAGGGTTTGCAATTTGTATTGTGGATGGGAAGTCGGTGTGTGGAATTGTTTCTTGTGTCCCTATGTGCATTAAATCCTTGGTTATTCATTTATCCTTGCTTGCGTGGTCTGTGTCGTGTTTGTCTCACCCCAAGTAGCCCAGGGGTAGGAAGTGCTTTCCCTTATAGCGTCAAGGGTTTGTGTGTACTACCCACCACCAAAAAGCAGCTCTTGACATAAGGGAATATCCGTTGTCTGTTCACACACTTATTTCCAAGTCGAGTATTTTTTATTTGGTTTCCACGAGAGAAAAAAAAGTTATAAAAAAAAAAGTTATTGCCTACCTACCTACCCTATTTTTTTTGGCTATGTTACCTTAACCACACCAATATTTTTTTTTGGCCCAAGATCTGTTGAAGCGAAATTCTGCCAGAGACACAAGAGACGTCAAATCACTGTGGAGAGAGGGGCACATCAGACAGTCGCGCAGCAAGGGCGACAACTCCCAGAACAGGAAACCCTCATTACGTGTCTGACTGCCCTGGTTTGAGTCACACGTGTGTCATGCCATATTTTCCATTGAGAAAATGAAAGTAGGTCGAGTATCAACTCAAACTCGTCAGACAAATTCACAGGAATGAAGCAATTCGAATTGGAATCCAACGCTTTCTCTTTCATTTTCGGGTCATTATACTCGTACGAAACAAGAACAAAGATTTAATCTTTCTCGAAAATGATATCTTCTCTCCTCTATTATTATTATTATTATCATCATCATCATCATCATCATCATCATCATCATCATCATCATCATCATCATCATCATCATCATCATCATCATCATCATCATCATCAATCACCACCACCACCACCTCCTTCAACGCATCCACTCTCCTTCACCACGATCACTGCCACCGTCCACTCCCCCGCCCCCTCCCCCTCCCCCTCCTCCTCCTCCTCGAGTATTCTACTCCTAGTCTGCATGATCCACCAACTACAGTACATCTGTGCCTGTGGATGGCAGACAGCAAGAGGTCTTCGACCGCAAGGGGCTTGTTCCAGTGGCGACAGTCTGGGGAGGACGTCAAGTTGCAGTCCCAACGGTCGTTTCCCGGATACAACAGAAAGCACACGCACTCCACTCGACTCCACGCCAGAGTACCCGACGTTTACGAGACTATCAAGAGATAAACCTGTCTCTCGTCGACTTAGGGCACTCGTCTCGGCAACAGATAAACCGCACCATACCACGAAGCTAATAAGTGGCAGCTGAAAAAACCCACAAGACAAACACTCCATAAAAGACCACAACCTAAACGTAACGCGGTTCCTTCTTGAGTCAACTACCTCAAACGCGACCACCTATGTTGACCCAAAGTGCCACCCGCTCGTCCACGCTTTCCTGACAGCTGGCGCACTGAGCTGCCCGCCTTGCCGAGTCCCCAGCGCTGTGCTCTGCTGAAGCTGCGGGGCAGCGGAGGATGAAGACGAACTCTGGGGCGGCCAGACTTGATCCCGGAGCAGTGTACCTACGTCTGAAGATCCAAGCCAGGCTGGCATTAACGAGACTGCACCAGGGGACCTCGAGGCAAAAGGGTTAATCCCCGGGTTTGTTCCAGATTATGACGAGCGACCCTTCCTCTTCAGGCGGGACTCGTCACAACAGTGGCACCGGTGGCGCCCCTTTTGTCGCG
>JAWQFJ010000456.1:169304-201804 GCA_034096865.1 Theodoxus fluviatilis
TCGATTGTGTGACACGGAAGAGTTTCCATGAAAACAGCTTGGCAAGGGGTTGTGTTATATGCCGTGAAACCTAGATAGTACCTTTGTAGCCAAATCAAATTTATGATAGAAATTTGTGATTTTGTTGTCTTGAGTTTGATTAAATTCTTCTCAGTTCTACTCATCTATTCAAATTTGCAGTTGCTTTAACAAGTGCGCGCACAGGCACACACACACACACACACACACACACACACACACACACACACACACACACACACACATACACACACGCACACACATGTATACTCTTACACTCTCTCCTCTCTCTCTCTCTCTCCCCCTTCTCTCTCTCTCTCTCTCTCTCTCTCTCTCTCTCTCTCTCTCTCTCTCTCTCTCCCTCTCTCCCCCCCTCTCTCTCTCTCTCTCTCTCTCTCTCTCCTCTCTCCCCCCCCCCCCTCTCTCTCTCTCTCTCTCTCCCTCTCTCTCTCTCACACACACACACACATATGCATACGCACATCAGCACACATTAGCACACAAACACGGAGATACACGTCCTCATTTCCAGCTGAGATTTCATTCACACTCCGTCGACCCATCATTTCAGATCGTCCGCGACAAGGCTGGAGTCAAGACACCATTATCATAGGAACACGTCACCACCCCCCTCGTCTTCACTTTGCATACGTCTTCCACCCCCGACTCGCCTGGGCAGCCAACAGAACATCCCCCACCCCCATCCAGAGGAAACTAAGAGAAGGGATTCGGGTGGAGGTAGGGGATGGGGGACGAGGCAGGAAGATGGGGGGAGGAGTAACAAGGAGAAGGAGGAGGAGGGTGGGTTGGGGTGGTGAATACGTAGGAAGGCCTACTCATAGTTAAGAGATGGACAAAATCCAGATGAGAGGTTAGTGAACGCTCTCTCTCTCTCTCTCTCTTTCTCTCTCTCTCTCTTTCTCTCTCTCTCTCTTTCTCTTTCTCTTTCTCTCTCTCTCTCTCTCTCTCACACACACACACACACATTCACACACATACACTCACACACGCGCGCGCGCGCACACACATACACGAGAGAGAGAGAGAGAGAGAGAGAGAGAGAGAGAGAGAGAGAGAGAGAGAGAGAGAGAGAGAGAGAGAGAGAGAGAGATGAACAGAGGAACCCTAATATACTGTACTTGAGAAACAGTCTCTGGGAGAACAAGGCGGATTGCAACATTTTAACTTCTCCTTTATTAAAAAAATTAACATGTGCAAACACAAATTTGCCTTTTGTGGATGATCATAACTGTGCTGGACGTTAATAATCAAAATTACCAATATAAATCTGCATAGCATGGGAATGATAAAAAGAACGCAGACGTGGAAGACACAGCAAGTAGGTACACGAAATACAAGTATCACATTCTCTGTACCATGAGAATACACATAATTATCCACTACAATGGAATGATAGCAGTGATACTGCAAGTTTGCGTTTGTGTGTGTGCGTGTGTGTAATAATAATAATAATACAGACTATTTCTACGCACATACCTTCCCTAATAGGCAAGCCCATGGCGTTTACAATGAGAAAGTCTACACTCATACAAAGTATTCTAACACTCGCACACTGTACAGTTGAAATAAAAGAAAAAATTTAATACAATACAATTAATTAAGTAGCAGGCAATAAACAAAACACGAAACATAAAAGAGGCGCCTTGTGAAGCACTTCACTGCTCGTCAGGAAAGACTGACCGGAACAGGTGTGTCTTAAGGGAGGTTTTGAACTGGGACATGGAATCAGAATGTCGGACAGGGAAAGGTAGGCTATTCCACGTTACAGGGCCGATGTAAGAAAAAGCTCGCTGTCCTTGGGTTTTCTTTTTGCGACGGGGGACATTTAACGTTTTGGTGTCTGCAGCTGAACGGTTATTTCTAGAGGGGGTGTAGACAGTGAGAATTTCTTTGAATGCGTGTGGTGCAGTTTGATTGAAAAAGTTGAAACACATAGTGGCTAGCTTATACTCTATCCTCTGAGCGACGGGGAGCCAATGCAGTGGACGAAGGAGTTTGGATGTGAGAGTTCTCTTGGGACATCTAAAAACTAATCTAACAGCAGTGTTTTGGACTTTTGCAGTTTGTTTAGCAGAGTGTCAGGAATGCCGGCAAGAAGAGAATTTCCATAATCAAGACGGGACAGAACAAGGGAAGTGACAAGGGTTTGAGTGGCCTGTTGTGAAAGATAGTGACAAATAGTGCCAATTTTCCTTAACTCGTAGTAAGCTAACTGGCAAACTTTGTTCACATGAACTCTCATAGAAAGATAATCATCGAACATGACACCTAAGTTTCTAACAGACTTTGAGAATGCTATCTCACTCTGACCTATGTGAGTACATCAAACGTGTATACATAATTCATCTGACTTCTCATCGTTCCGAGACGCTTGTGATGCAGTGATAATTGTCAGGTGCAAAATAGGCTTTGAGTTCAAGCTATCACATCTCGTTCATCAAGCAAACATCACAAGCTGGGCGAGTGCCGGGATCTCCGACCTGTACCACCGCCGAGCAAAGCCGACTTGTTCGGGCCACACCGGGATACTTGTGTGCCGCGCACTTGGGTGTCGATATTGCCACCCTGGGTGGCTTTGGCGCTACCGACACGCTCCAGCTGCCTACAGAACGCGCCCTGTTTCGCCCCGCCACCCACAGTCAGCGTCTGTTAGGTCCCATGGTGCCCCCCTGTGTGTGCGTGTGCGTGTATGTGCGCGCTTACGCGCGTGTGTATGTGCGCGCGTGTGTATGTGCGTGCGTGCGTGCGCGTGCGTGCGTGTGCGCGTGCGTGCGTACGTGTGTGCGTGCGTACGTGCGCGTGCGTGCGTGCGCGTGCGTGTGAAGTGTCTTTGCGTATCCGTCCGTCCGTCCGTCCGTACGTCCGTCCCTCTCTCGCGCGCCTCTTCACTGCCTGCATGTAACTGGATGGGTGGCGTAAGAGTGGGTCTCCGGAGCATCGCGCATCAAGCTGGGGTGTACACCGGCAGTGAGGATCCTACAGCAGCTCCATACGCCACTGCAGGGTGTGAATGTCGCCGCCAATAACGATCCCCTTTCACGCACTCAGACACATTTCCTCTGACGCCTTCAACCAGAAAATTGGGACGCGAGCACGAGTAGTAACTCGACAAAAAGTTCTATTGGGGGGCAGAACCGGGTTTTTGCCCCCCAAAAAGGAGCTCGGAAAGAGAAGCCAGGCTGATGGAACGTGTGTGGCGACGTAACTCAGGCCTTTACAACACTTTCATTGGGGGCAGGTGCAACGCAAACCATAAAATGCCCATCAATCCATCTCCCTCTCATTGTGACGTCACTGCACAAGCAGACGACAGTTTGACTTGAAAACATGCCTTGGGAGGTGTTGCAAGTCATGAATCTCTACACAGCACTGCATGGTCCTGTGTTGTAGCGGTTTGCACTGTACAAGATTGCGCTGTACTGGATTGCTCTGTACTGGATTGCGCTGTACAGGATTGCGCTGTACAGGATTGCACTGTACAGGATTGCACTGTACAGGATTGCGCTGTACTGGATTGCGCTGTACAGGATTGCACTGTCCTGGTTTGCACAGTCCTGGTTTGCGCTGTACAGGATTGCACTGTACTGAATTGCGCTGTCCTGGATTGCACTGTACTGGATTGCGCTGTCCTGGATTGCGCTGTCCTGGATTGCACTGTACTGGATTGCACTGTACAGGATTGCGCTGTACTGGATTGCACTGTACTGGATTGCGCTGTACAGGATTGCGCTGTACAGGATTGCGCTGTACTGGATTGCACTGTCCTGGATTGCGCTGTACAGGATTGCACTGTACAGGATTGCGCTGTACTGGATTGCACTGTACTGGATTGCACTGTCCTGGTTTGCGCTGTACAGGATTGCACTGTACTGAATTGCGCTGTCCTGAATTGCACTGTCCTGGATTGCACTGTCCTGGATTGCACTGTACAGGATTGCACTGGACAGGATTGCACTGTACAGGATTGCGCTGTACAGGATTGCACTGTACAGGATTGCACTGTACTGGATTGCACTGTCCTGGTTTGCGCTGTACAGGATTGCACTGTACTGAATTGCGCTGTCCTGGATTGCACTGTATTGGATTGCACTGTACTGGATTGCACTGTCCTGGTTTGCGCTGTCCAGGATTGCACTGTACAGGATTGTACTGTACTGGATTGCACTGTCCTGGTTTGCGCTGTACAGGATTGCACTGTACAGGATTGCGCTGTACTGGATTGCACTGTACATGATTGCGCTGTCCTGGATTGCACTGTACTGGATTGCATTGTCCCCTACAGTGCTTTTCTGGTTTCGTTACCTGCTATTAATTGCTAATGCGAGAAATAGACAACCACTTAAGCATTTGGCTCTATTTTGGGCTGTTGTGTGTAACAGTAAGTGCCTGGTTTGTCGTAAAACATTTCTATGTCCACGAATCAATTCTCGCACCGATGGTGTTGTTCCTTCAAGATTAAGGCTCCCGGTCAAAGATTTAACAAAAGATCCAAAAGGGTGGCGTCTTCACAGCTTCCTTAAGGTTTTCTGTCGCACGACTAAAGATAAATGATCCTTTCAAATGAAAACGCATGCCGTAAGAAATAACCCCTCAAACATTTCCGGACACCATAATGGCAGAGGCTATGTAGGGGCAAAAACGCTGGCGCTTACGAAGCAAGGTAGTCTTCATGGGTGCATGTAATGTGGCACAGAAGCTAGAGCCCTCCGTTACATTCGCCACTTTGTCAACAGCCGTCTCCCAGAGGGCATGCCGGATATTTCAACAGAAAGTGAGCACCCTGGCAGCGCGGCGCTCCCAATGCACCCGGGCGGCCCCCTTCCCGGGAAGACGGTCCGCCGTTGTCAGGCATTTGAGCGTGGATGACCTACTTGCCTATTTTCACACAGCAAGTCTACCTGGTGGACCTTTCTGGGTCGCCCCTCCCTTGCCCAGACTTTAGGAAACATCGCGACTTTCTCCGCTTTTTAAATCCATGGGCAGCACTTCCTCTCCCTGCCCTCCTCTCTTGCATGACCCAGAGCTGCGCATGTAGGCACAAATGCTGAGAGCATCGATATGAGGAAGCTCGCGTGTTCACGAGAGACGATGCATTCTGTTGTGACAGGAGAGAATATGTATGAATGTCCTATTTCAGTGCCTCACTTCATTGACAGTCTCAACATCTTTTCCGCGCCCCACCATCAAGCCGGCCGTGTATGAGCGCTTTCACCGTTGTTTCCATAGCAGATATTTCGTAGCCACTGGCAAAGTTTCGCGACGTATGACGACCATTCTCGGCTCCCGAGGGAATCCACACTGCGGCTAAGATGGCTGCAGTGAAAGCCGCCATTAATTATTCAGGAACACCAAAAAAGTGATAACACCTAGCTGTGCAACGTCACCCGAGTTTTTTAAGAGCTGAAAGCCTCACGTTTTCTTTGCAGTCCTCTATGATATGATAAGGGCGTTTCACCAGGATAATCTCGAAACAGTTATAAAAATGTATAGGATATGTAAAAACAAACTCCCGAGGACTAGGTTTCTTGAAAGACGTTGAAAGCCGTGGTTGCATAATTCACCAGGGCGAGATGAGAACAGGCGAGGTCTGTGTTTCTAGTGCAGGTGCAGAACGGCTCCAAGGCGGCTGGTCCAATCAATGGCACCAATGGGCTGTCTGGGACCAGACGCCAAACCCGCAGAGCTCTTCTCCAAACACTGGAGTGGCGCACTTTTTGTCTCCGCGACTAGCACCAAGCACCTGGGACCACGACATGCTCTGACCTCGGGGTCATGCCGTGCCGACACGGAGACACAGGCCATCCCCACAAGCAAGCACAATGGGCTGCCTCATCGTCGGCTGCTTTGCTTGCAAGTGTTTTGAAGCCTGGCTTGTGGTGTTCGTTTGTTTAAAATCCCATGGCACTTACAGACAAACGAATGTGTGTTTAACGTTTTGTCACTCACAAACAAGGAATGATATTGAGATATACATTCCGTTGTGATATACGTGTACGTTGAACAATCCTTCACCAAACAATGTATCCCAATCTTTCTTTGCCAAATTCACGTAGCACTTGGAACGAAAGAAGGCACTTTAGCATTGCACTTCATTTTGACACATTTCCTCTCCGACATGCAGCAATCTCTGCATAAGTAACACGTCTCAACACGAAATGAAAATGGCTTACAACTTTTTTGAGGGGCAGAATGGGCTTGCATAAACTAGAGAGGATCCTCACATTTTCCCTGAAAGCATTCACACTCGTAAAGTAATCTTTAAAAAAATCAGTGAAATTCTAATTTTAAAGGTCAGTGGGGAAGGAACAGGTGTCATTTAATTTATAATAAACTCCAACCTCGCTCCACTCACATCCACAAGAAGGGCGGTACGGGTTGTATCATATTGCGGTTACTTCAAAGAACCTGGGTGAACTTTTTCCAGCCTCAGCCTATCTCTACTCTGCGGTCGAGCATCCTTCACTGACGCTTAACTTAATAGCCCCGCATTGAGGCGATGTACGCAGCAGAATAGGAACCAAGGGAAGGGGGCCTGCATGGAAGACATGGGAGGACGGACAACGGGTCATGGGGAGTACACAAGAAAGGACAAGTGGACAAGAAAGGACGCGACGAGAAATTAGAGTGGAATCTCCTAAATTACAGTTGCAACAAACGACCAGAGCCGCTCGATGCCCCCTCATCGGTATCGGTTGGAACCTCTGGCTGCTGGTGTTGGGCCCTGCTCCAGTAGCTCAGCCAGTGGCGGCCCCGAGCGGCCACAGAGGTTACCGGAGGTACTTAGACAGGTTCAGATCATTCAGATCAAACAGCGTCTTCAAATCACCCCGAAAAATTGAGACCACAACAAATTGAATGTCATAGGCCACATCTAATCCCTCCCATCCCCCCCCCCCCCCCAATCCCCTACTCCCACGAAACATCATCGCACGCATCAACCAATAAAACAAACTAATACAAAACGACATCTAGCTTCTACACACCATTTCTTCTGGCAATATGAAAGCACAATTCAAACTATTCTAGAATAGAACACGCACAAAAACAGAAAAGGTGGCACCTAGAGATATGTAAAAATCGAAAGGCTTCTAAGGATGGACACTGGACGAAATTTAAGATACCGATGATACAAGTACAAGTAAAGGCTACAACATTTCAAGAAACGCCAGGAGACTGAAGGAGGGGAAGAGCTGACCTGTTGCGGTGAAGATGGTAATTCTCTCAGTCAACACAGACCCTAGGGGTGGGGAGTGGGGGGAGGGTGGGGAGTGGGGGGAGGGTGGGGAGTGGGGGGAAGGGTGGGAGTGGTCGGGGCTTTGGGGTGAAAGGGCGGCTAGGGGCACAGCCATCGTGGCTATTTCCGGTGTGCAGGGCAGGGATAGTGTCCCCACTCGGACCAGGACAAGACCAAGGGTCACGGGGTCAGGGCAAGACCAAGGGTCACGAAGAGTGATTGCATAGGGATTCGCACTGGGACGTGAAATCCAGGAGAGAAAGAGAGGACAGGAGCCTGGAAGTGTTTGGAGACAAGAAAGACGGAAATCCTGTCCTGACATTCAGTTCACTCCCGACCCTCTAAACTAACGGCTGTCCTGAAATGACGCCGAGGAGGGACAAGCAATGCCGCACCCTGTGCTTGTAATCACAGAATCTGAACAGAACAGTTTTGTTTCGGCTGACGCAAAGCAAAGGTTCTTTGGTGCAAAGGATCGCGCATCAATGGTAGGTATCCGTCACGTCTGAAGTTTTGGGGACAATAATTGTTGCCTCAGCAACCATTTGATTATGACACTTATGCTGCGTTTTTCAACGCCTCCACAGTACATACAAATCATTGAAAAACCTTCATCCAAAAATGTATGCGTGTACAGCTAGACATTCGTGCCTCACGTCATGTTTGTGTATCAATTACTTCATCACCAACATCAATAGTTTCCAAAGCAAATAGCGCGTAATACCTCTAGTGCACAAGATGACCACTACCACACCATCAAAATCCAACATCATCCATCATCGCTTCTGCCTTTCATCTGCTTTTAATCACCATATTCACAGACACAATCCTCGAATTTTCTGAACAAATGCTTTAATTTCAGCCATCATAGATGCATATTTTCATTTGGTCTAAGTACGCGTTCCGTGCAAGTCACAATAACTTCTCCGTCTTCTGATTCGAAAGTAAGTCTTTAGAAGCGAGTCAGCGGCCCACAGCAAAGCGAGAGCCCGCAAGCTAAAGTAGGCACTCCGTCAGAGCACTCTCCAATCTCCGGTCATGGTCAAAGCATCATTTACCCCTGTCAACTCCCAGTCAGCCGCTCACTCTCTGAAAGCAGATCAGCCACGAATAGGACCCGCTTACAGCTTCTCAGCCTACTGCAGAGCTCGTTCGACAACTGGGTTGGCGTTCCGTAGGTTCACGTCATCGCCAACCTCCTAACCTTTCCTGTGACAGCCGGGGCCTGAGCACCCTCCATCGCGGCTGACAGCTATATTCTCATAATGGTCGCAATTGCGTGGCGCGTCGCAGATAAATCTGGCACAGAATGCATGGAGGACCAGCTCTTTTTCTCTGGGAAGAGCCTGGCATTGCTTTGGTCGAATGTCGAGTCCATACAGATAGAATCTAGCACACAAAGCATGGACGGCTTACTCTTTTTCTCTTGGAAGAACTCGCTGTTACTTTGATGGAGTGTAGAATCCTCACAGTCTTTCGAGAAAGGATCTGGCACAACAAGCATGGACCGTCCGCTCTTTTTTTCTGGGAAGAGCCTGGCGTTGCTTTAGTCGAATGTCGAGTCCAAGCAGTCCATACAGATAGAATCTAGCACACAAAGCATGAACGGCTCACTTTTTTCTCTTGGAAGAGCCCGCTGTTGCTTTGGTGGAGTGTAGAATCCTCGCAGTCCACAAAGATACAATCTAGCACCAACACATTGGACGGCTCACTCTTTTTCTCTTGAAAGAACATTGCGCTACTTCGGTCAAACGTTGAATCCATGCAGTCCATGTAGAAAAGAGAGTTTTCCAGTGTGTTAAAAAGCTTTGGCTTTTCCGGTAACCAACGCTCATACAGGGCAACACGAAAGCAGCAGTTTGTCAATGCCGCAAGAAAACAACGTGGGGAATTCAGTCAACATTTTATAAATGACCTTTTTCGCCCACTGACATTTTTCAATACAGTCTAATCTAAGGTCGTGCTTTTCTAGCTGTCGATGAACTCAATGTATATTGTTAAAATGCTCATTAATGGGAGTTGCGATGAAGAGATTAATAAACCTTAAGAATAAGATAACGAATGCTCAGCATCTTGAACAGGCACGTAATAATCCTAACTAAAGACCTTCTAGGCAACATGCGGCATTCTGCCCAATATTTCAAACATAATGCCCCCCCTCCCCCCCCCCCCCCCTCCCCCTCGAAATTCATCCCATGACAGTTTGTGAGATGGTGTAGATGGGATAATTGACATTGAATCTTCGACTAAATGCCGCATAAGTATCCTCATACCTTTAGTTAGGATCATATCAGTCTGTTCAAGGTACCAAGCATTGTTCTGTCAATGTATTTTTGATAAAAACCGCTGGCGCTGAACCTCCAGGTTTTGGCATTTAAGAAAAGATTGGGTTCGAACCCGCAACCTCTCGAGAAAAGAGGGGGAAAACACACATAAAAACACAACAAAACCACAACCTCTCGAAAAAAGAGAAGAAAAAAAAAGTTTCAGCGCAGAATCAAACCTGGTCATGCATGACCAAGAGTCGAACGCTCTACCAGCTGAGCCATTAGAGAATTGCAATGACGGAGTGTTTGTAAAGCATGTAAATCCATTTCTAAGCTATCGGCCCAGGAACAATCAACCATATATTTTAAACATGATGGATAGGTTCAGGAAGCTCCTATTATGACATGCTTTGCTTTCCTTTGGCATGTCATAAACGCTGAATTAACACTCCGGCACCGGATCGGCAGCAAAAATACGCTTGACATCCACACGCAACGATTACACCGAGACCGCGCAATCGAGCGATTTTCACTTACGTGAAGCGAGGTCAGAATTTAGAGTTACGGCCCTTTTCAGAGCCATGGCAACAACGCTTCCACGTGTAGTCTATGCGTGAGACCTGCCTGTCGGATTTTAAAATATAGGAGCTTTCCCGACCTACTGATGCATTCAACATACAGCTTTGAGAAATTAATGCTGTTCATGGCTTACATTTTCTTTGGATGGGGTTTCTAGTATCCCGAAATACAGCGTTTTCTGTGCAAACATGCACGCAACGAAGCGGTGGTGCAGATTCTTTGCCGCGTACGTATATCTGCGTTGACCTGCATTCGATGTGTAAAAAGTTGAAACTTTCCCGACCTACTGATGCATTCAGCATACAGCCTTGATAAATTAATGCTGTTCATGGCTTAGTTCGGTCCCGGAAAATCCTGTTTCTTCGCAGAAAACGCCGTTGTCGTGCTCGGAGAAAAAAAAATGGCCGCCGTAATATTATTTACACGCGTTTAGGCTCTATCGGACCTCGGAGGTGCGATAACTTTATACGCGAAAATTCGTATAGGATAGGCCGTAACTCTAAATTCTGACCTCGCTTCACGTAAGTGAAAATCGCTCGATTGCGCGGTCTCGGTGTAATCGTTGCGTGTGGATGTCAAGCGTATTTTTGCTGCCGATCCGGTGCCGGATCGAGAGCAAAATCTGCTTGCAAACGGGTATGTATATAGGCGCCTTAAAATCCCCCTTCCTTCCCGGTCTTAAAAAAGTTTGGAAACCCACCCCCCAAAAAAAATGAACTGATCCGCCCCTGAGGATAAACGCGATTAGTCCACTAAACGGACCGACGTGCATACAGGCCCTGGACGCCTAAGCAAGCCGAAGAATTCTATTCTATTCTATTCACCCTCCTTCAAAAATCTCCTCGCAAATGACGTCACATTATTCGACGTCAAATGATAACGTCACAAATTTTGCAAAATGGAGTCTGTTGAATCGTTTTCATTGAAACACCAAAATGTAAAAAAGTCACTTTCTTTTCAAACCTCGATTCTGAAAATTTGATAATATTGAATGGGACCTAACTTCCAGTCAGTGTGCAAAATCTCAAGGAAATCCGTCCAGTAGTTTTTGATATATAGGCCGTGGAGACGGGACAGACAGACAGACAGACAGACAGACAGATAAAGTCTGTAGGACCTCCAGTAAACCTGGAGGGATAAAAAGTCATTGCATATCAGCCATCTTTTCCAGGGCCCAGTTATGTCCCATGTCCCTTCTTGTGTCTTCCTGTCGTCTCCAGGCGATGCGAGTGACGTGCAAATTGGTGGACCCCCTGTTCCAGATTGCCGTGCAAGCAGATTTGCACTCAAGCCTCGGGAATGCCAGTTGACAGCAGAGCAAGGCTGGTCATAGGACACCCTGACAGAATGCTTCACAACGCCGTCTGGGCCGAGACACAAGAGATGCCCTGGGAACAAAGGATTTGTGACCCCGTCACACTTTTGCAAGTTTTCTGGGGGTGCAAGGCACGCCAAGGGCAGTTGCCTTGGAGACTCTCGGAGCATGCGCAGTAATTAAAAAATGTCTGAGTTTGGTTTTAGTCTCCCGCAGTGAAACATCAGGCGCACGTTCGAAATAGACTTAACGGAGCAGTCAGCGAGAGTTGCAAAACAGCAAATCAGTCAGCGAGATTTGCAAATCAGCACATGAGTCAGCAAGAGTGTTAAATATAACAAATCAGTGAGCAAAAGTGGCAAAACGTGATCGGTGCACGGTCATCTGAGTGACCACATTTGGGTCACGTAACGCCACGTCCCTATCTTGATCGCGCGTCAGAAGTCTTGTCGTTTTACTCTTCCACTGGTGTTAAATACTGATGAAAGATGACACAAAGAAGCTTCACGGAAGATCAGCTGTAGTAGGATGAGCAAAACCTTTGATCACGAAACATACAATAGCTAGTTGGTGAAGGAGCTATTCAAGTCTCGATTTCCCTAGTTATTTGCTAAATGCACCAACTACAGGTCGTAGAAGAAAGAAATAATGTTAAGAAACTAGTTGATAACAATCACAAGACAACCTCCACAAAAAGTAAAACCGTTTTTCTCAATAAATAAAAACCGCTGGCGCTGAACCTCCAGGTTTTGGAGAAGAAAAAAAGAAGATCGGGTTCGAACCCGCAGCCTCCGAGAAAAGAGGAGGAAAAAACGCACACACACACAAACACAAAAAACCAGGTGGGTTCGAACCCACAACCCCTCGAAAAAAAGTTTCAGTGTACAATCGAACCTGGTCATGCATGACCAAGAGCCCAATGCTCTACCAACTGTGCCATTGTAAACTTGTAGGTATGTGAAGCATTTATAACGACCTTGTCATAAACCCTCGTGGTTCGTATTTTGCACTGTAAATTGTAGAAAAATGGATGATAGCATGAACTGTTTGGTATTTCATACGGATCTAACCCATCAACGTCAATATTCTTTTCGTAGTATCGCATTTTGGCGCCTGCTGGTAGAGGTTCAACATATATCGAAGCGTTTTGCTGAAGTAGGAAAGATAACTCGGTTTGACTCGATGTCATTACGCTGAAATGGTCGTTGTCCCCAACATTTCCGGGTCAGGGATTGATTAAATCATCATATTTTTGTGACACTGAGACCAGACCATCAAAACAATTAGCACTAGGCCTTGAATCAAATCGTCGTACGAGATCTTACGTTGACTGCAAATGTACAACAGTGCCGCGTGATTGTGTCGACATTCAGTTAGTTCGCTGGGCCCCTATTCACAACGGCGATTTATCTTTTTAACACTCGATTTATCCCTCCAGGTTTACTGGAGGTCCTACAGACTTTATCTGTCTGTGTGTGTGTGTGTGTGTGTGTCTGTCCCGTCTCCACGGCTTATATCTCAAAAACTACTGGACGGATTTCCTTGAGATTTTGCACACTGACTGGAAGTTAGGTCCGATTCAATATTATCAAATTTTCAGAATCGAGGTTTTAAAAGAAAGTGACTTTTTTACATTTTGGTGTTTCAATGAAAACAATTCAACAGACTCCATTTTGCAAAATCTGTGACGTCATCATTTGACGTCGAATAAACGTGACGTCATTTGCGAGGAGATTTTTGAAGCAGGGTGAATAGAATAGAATAGAATAGAATTCGTGACGTCATTTGCGAGGACAGAGAATGATTTAGATAGATATGTCCTCAGATGTCTTAGGCCGCAAGGCCTTTATCTGATCTTTTGATCAGTACTTATGGCTACTCTCACTCTCTCTCTGTCTCTCTGTCTCTCTCTCTCTGTCTCTCTCTCTCTCTCTCTCTCTCTCTCTCTCTCTCTCTCTCTCTCTCTCTCCCACCCACCCTCTTACTCTCATTCTCTCTTCCCTTCCTCCCCTTTTCCCAGCTCCCCTCCCCCCCCCCTCTCTCTCTCACTCTCTCTGTCTCTCTCTCTGTCTCTCTCTCTGTCTCTCTCTGTCTCTCTCTCTGTCTCTCTCTGTCTCTCTCTGTCTCTCTCTCTGTCTCTCTCTCTCTCTCTCTCTCTCTCTCTCTCTCTCTCTCTCTCTCTCTCTCTCTCTCTCTCTCTCTCTCTCTCTCTCTCTCTCTCTCTCTCTCTCTCTCTATACCACATTTGAATATTTTGCCTCAAGGGCTGAATGTAAGTAAGAAAGGCAATACAGTAGTCGCCGCTTATAAAACACGCGGTTAATAAAAACAGCCGTTTTTTAAATACAGTTGGTAAGGTCCGGATTTACTTCGTTACTGATGGACATGTTCAACAAGCAAACGGTTAATAAAAACGCCGCTTATTAAAAACACTTTTGTTCGGTCCCAATGTGTTTTTAATAAGCGGCGACTACTGTACTGCCTAATTCACTACCCTTGTCTCTAAACTCAAGTAGTCGCCGCTTATAAAACACGCGGTTAATAAAAACAGCCGTTTTTTAAATACAGTTGGTAAGGTCCGGATTTACTTCGTTACTGATGGACATGTTCAACAAGCAAACGGTTAATAAAAACGCCGCTTATTAAAAACACTTTTGTTCGGTCCCAATGTGTTTTTAATAAGCGGCGACTACTGTACTGCCTAATTCACTACCCTTGTCTCTAAACTCAGACGATTCCAACTGCCTGTTCCGCTTTGACGTAATCTCATGACGTCATCTACGATCTAAGAGAATCGAAGAGACGACAAAGAAAGCAGTATATATAGCAAAGCGCAACCTAGGATCCTCTGACGAGCGTACCTTATCTAACCGATCAAGATAACGCGGGGATAGGGGATAAATCGAGTGTTAAAAAGATAAATCGCCGTTGTGAATACGGGCCCAGCGAACTAACTGAATGTCGACACAATCACGCGGCACTGTTGTACATTTGCAGTCAACGTAAGATCTCGTACGACGATTTGATTCAAGGCCTAGTGCTAATTGTTTTGATGGTCTGGTCTCAGTGTCACAAAAATATGATGATTTAATCAATCCCTGACCCGGAAATGTTGGGGACAACGACCATTTCAGCGTAATGACATCGAGTCAAACCGAGTTATCTTTCCTACTTCAGCAAAACGCTTCGATATATGTTGAACCTCTACCAGCAGGCGCCAAAATGCGATACTACGAAAAGAATATTGACGTTGATGGGTTAGATCCGTATGAAATACCAAACAGTTCATGCTATCATCCATTTTTCTACAATTTACAGTGCAAAATACGAACCACGAGGGTTTATGACAAGGTCGTTATAAATGCTTCACATACCTACAAGTTTACAATGGCACAGTTGGTAGAGCATTGGGCTCTTGGTCATGCATGACCAGGTTCGATTCTGCACTGAAACTTTTTTTCGAGGGGTTGTGGGTTCGAACCCACCTGTTTTTTTTTGTTTGTGTGTGTGTGCGTTTTTTCCTCCTCTTTTCTCGGAGGCTGCGGGTTCGAACCCGATCTTCTTTTTTTCTTCTCCTAAAACCTGGAGGTTCAGCGCCAGCGGTTTTTATCCCCTATCCCCGCGTTATCTTGATCGGTTAGATAAGGTACGCTCGTCAGAGGATCCTAGGTTGCGCTTTGCTATATATACTGCTTTCTTTGTCGTCTCTTCGATTCTCTTAGATCGTAGATGACGTCATGAGATTACGTCAAAGCGGAACAGGCAGTTGGAATCGTCTGAGTTTAGAGACAAGGGTAGTGAATTAGGCAGTACAGTAGTCGCCGCTTATTAAAAACACATTGGGACCGAACAAAAGTGTTTTTAATAAGCGGCGTTTTTATTAACCGTTTGCTTGTTGAACATGTCCATCAGTAACGAAGTAAATCCGGACCTTACCAACTGTATTTAAAAAACGGCTGTTTTTATTAACCGCGTGTTTTATAAGCGGCGACTACTGTATTGCCTTTCTTACTTACATTCAGCCCTTGAGGCAAAATATTCAAATGTGGTAAGAGTGAGAGAGAGAGAGAGAGAGAGAGAGAGAGAGAGAGAGAGAGAGACAGAGACAGAGAGACAGAGAGAGAGACAGAGACAGAGAGAGAGAGAGAGAGAGAGAGAGAGAGAGAGACAGAGAGACAGAGAGAGAGACAGAGAGAGAGACAGAGAGAGTGAGAGAGAGGGGGGGGGGGAGGGGAGCTGGGAAAAGGGGAGGAAGGGAAGAGAGAATGAGAGTAAGAGGGTGGGTGGGAGAGAGAGAGAGAGAGAGAGAGAGAGAGAGAGAGAGAGAGAGAGAGAAGAGGGTGGGGAGAGAGAGAGAGAGAGAGAGAGAGTCAGAGAGAGAGACAGAGAGAGAGTGAGAGTAGCCATAAGTACTGATCAAAAGATCAGATAAAGGCCTTGCGGCCTAAGACATCTGAGGGCATATCTATCTAAATCATTCTCTGTCCTCGCAAATGACGTCACGAATTCTATTCTATTCTATTCTATTCACCCCTCCTTCAAAAATCTCCTCGCAAATGACGTCACGTTATACGACGTCAAATGATCACGTCACAAATTTTGCAAAATGGAGTCTGTTGAATCGTTTTCAATGAAACACCAAAATGTAAAAAAGTCACTTTCTTTTCAAACCTCGATTCTGAAAATTTGATAATATTGAATGGGACCTAACTTCCAGTCAGTGTGCAAAATCTCAAGGAAATCCGTCCAGTAGTTTTTGAGATATAGGCCGTGGAGACGGGACAGACAGACAGACAGACACACACACACACACACAGACAGATAAAGTCTGTAGGACCTCCAGTAAACCTGGAGGGATAAAAATCAACTCAAGAGTCAATGTAAGGTGCGAGTGTTCTGAAGCGCTCGAAAGCGAAAGCCCATGAAAACTGTTTATCACGAGTGTACGAAGATTCGATAACATAAAAGTGCATACGTCTCGCCTGCTGGTGAGAAATCCATTGGGATGCTATCAATACCGCTGCCACTGCCAACACTGCTAGAGTAACGGACAGGTCAGGGAGAGGAGTGGGGTCTGCATGGACGCCAGAAGGCAGAGCAAAAGGCAGGGCAGAAGGCAGGGCAGAAGGCAGGGCAGAAGGCAGGGCAAAAGGCAGGGCAGAAGGCAGGGCAGAAGGCAGGGCAGAAGGCAGGGCAGAAGGCAGGGCAGAAAGCGGGCAAGGCCAGGGTCAGCCTACACCGGTGGCTGCCACACTCCACCTCCTCCGGCCGTCAATCACCCGGGTCTGGGGGGCATTAGGGGTAGGCTGGGGTGTGAATTTAGGGATGGGACAAAGGGGGGAGGGGCGATTGTTTCGGATGGAGGCGTTTAGAACTTGGGCAGCCAAGCTAAGCCGTGACTTTTCACCTTGCTTCGCTCCAGCCTCGTGCTCCCTTGTCTTCTGTCTACATGCCGTAGTCCCATAGCCTTCCCGCCCGCCTGCCTGCCTGATTTTGTCTCCTGTCTACATGCCGTAGTCCCATAGCCTTCCCGCCCGCCTGCCTGCCTGACTTTGTCTTCTGTCTACATGCTGCAGTCCCATAGCCTTCCAGCCCGCCTGCCTGCCTGATTTTGTCTCCTGTCTACATGCCGTAGTCCCATAGCCTTCCCGCCCGCCTGCCTGCCTGACTTGGTCTCCTGTCTACATGCCGTAGTCCCATAGCCTTCCCGCCCGCCTGCCTGCCTGATTGTCTTCTGTCTACATGCCGTAGTCCCATAGCCTTCCCGCCCGCCTGCCTGCCTGACTTTGTCTTCTGTCTACATGCCGTAGTCCCATAGCCTTCCCGCCCGCCTGCCTGCCTGACTGTCTTCTGTCTACATGCCGTAGTCCCATAGCCTTCCCGCCCGCCTGCCTGCCTGACTTGTCTTCTGTCTACATGCCGTAGTCCCATAGCCTTCCCGCCCGCCTGCCTGCCTGACTGTCTTCTGTCTACATGCCGTAGTCCCATAGCCTTCCCGCCCGCCTGCCTGCCTGACTTGTCTTCTGTCTACATGCCTTAGTCCCTTAGCCTTCGCGACCGCCTGCCTGACTGATTGTCTTCTGTCTACATGCCGTAGTCCCATAGCCTTCCCGCCCGCCTGCCTGCCTGATTGTCTTCTGTCTACATGCCGTAGTCCCATAGCCTTCCGCCGCCTGCCTGCCTGACTTGTCTTCTGTCTACATGCCGTAGTCCCATAGCCTTCCCGCCCGCCTGCCTGCCTGACTTGTCTTCTGTCTACATGCCGTAGTCCCATAGCCTTCCCGCCCGCCTGCCTGCCTGACTTGTCTTCTGTCTACATGCCGTAGTCCCATAGCCTTCCCGCCTGCCTGACTTGGTCTTCTGTCTACATGCCGTAGTCCCATAGCCTTCCCGCCCGTCTGCCTGCCTGACTTTGTCTTCTGTCTACATGCCGTAGTCCCATAGCCTTCCCGCCCGCCTGCCTGCCTGACTTGGTCTTCTGTCTACATGCCGTAGTCCCATAGCCTTCCCGCCCGCCTGCCTGACTTTGTCTCCTGTCTACATGCCGTAGTCCCATAGCCTTCCCGCCCGCCTGCCTGCCTGACTGTCTTCTGTCTACATGCCGTAGTCCCATAGCCTTCCCGCCCGCCTGCCTGCCTGACTGTCTTCTGTCTACATGCCGTAGTCCCATAGCCTTCCCGCCCGCCTGCCTGCCTGACTGTCTTCTGTCTACATGCCGTAGTCCCATAGCCTTCCCGCCCGCCTGCCTGCCTGACTTGGTCTTCTGTCTACATGCCGTAGTCCCATAGCCTTCCCGCCCGCCTGCCTGCCTGACTTGGTCTTCTGTCTACATGCCGTAGTCCCATAGCCTTCCCGCCTGCCTGCCTGCCTGACTTGGTCTCCTGTCTACATGCCGTAGTCCCATAGCCTTCCCGCCTGCCTGCCTGCCTGACTTGGTCTTCTGTCTACATGCCGTAGTCCCATAGCCTTCTCGCCCGCCTGCCTGATTTTGTCTCCTGTCTACATGCCGTAGTCCCATAGCCTTCCCGCCTGCCTGCCTGACTTTGTCTCCTGTCTACATGCCGTAGTCCCATAGCCTTCCCGCCTGCCTGACTTGGTCTTCTGTCTACATGCCGTAGTCCCATAGCCTTCCCGCCCGCCTGCCTGCCTGACTGTCTTCTGTCTACATGCCGTAGTCCCATAGCCTTCCCGCCCGCCTGCCTGCCTGACTGTCTCCTGTCTACATGCCGTAGTCCCATAGCCTTCCCGCCCGCCTGCCTGCCTGACTTGGTCTTCTGTCTACATGCCGTAGTCCCATAGCCTTCCCGCCCGCCTGCCTGCCTGACTGTCTTCTGTCTACATGCCGTAGTCCCATAGCCTTCCCGCCCGCCTGCCTGCCTGACTTGTCTTCTGTCTACATGCCGTAGTCCCATAGCCTTCCCGCCTGCCTGCCTGACTTGTCTCCTGTCTACATGCCGTAGTCCCATAGCCTTCCCGCCTGCCTGCCTGCCTGACTTGGTCTTCTGTCTACATGCCGTAGTCCCATAGCCTTCCGCCTGCCTGCCTGCCTGATTTGTCTCCTGTCTACATGCCGTAGTCCCATAGCCTTCCCGCCCGCCTGCCTGCCTGACTGTCTTCTGTCTACATGCCGTAGTCCCATAGCCTTCCCGCCCGCCTGCCTGCCTGATTGTCTTCTGTCTACATGCCGTAGTCCCATAGCCTTCCCGCCCGCCTGCCTGCCTGACTTTGTCTCCTGTCTACATGCCGTAGTCCCATAGCCTTCCCGCCTGCCTGCCTGCCTGACTTGGTCTTCTGTCTACATGCCGTAGTCCCATAGCCTTCCCGCCCGCCTGCCTGCCTGACTGTCTTCTGTCTACATGCCGTAGTCCCATAGCCTTCCCGCCCGCCTGCCTGCCTGACTGTCTCCTGTCTACATGCCGTAGTCCCATAGCCTTCCCGCCCGCCTGCCTGCCTGACTTGGTCTTCTGTCTACATGCCGTAGTCCCATAGCCTTCCCGCCCGCCTGCCTGCCTGACTGTCTTCTGTCTACATGCCGTAGTCCCATAGCCTTCCCGCCCGCCTGCCTGCCTGACTTGGTCTTCTGTCTACATGCCGTAGTCCCATAGCCTTCCCGCCTGCCTGCCTGACTTTGTCTCCTGTCTACATGCCGTAGTCCCATAGCCTTCCCGCCTGCCTGCCTGCCTGACTTGGTCTTCTGTCTACATGCCGTAGTCCCATAGCCTTCTCGCCCGCCTGCCTGATTTTGTCTCCTGTCTACATGCCGTAGTCCCATAGCCTTCCCGCCCGCCTGCCTGCCTGACTGTCTTCTGTCTACACGCCGTAGTCCCATAGCCTTCCCGCCCGCCTGCCTGCCTGATTGTCTTCTGTCTACATGCCGTAGTCCCATAGCCTTCCCGCCCGCCTGCCTGCCTGACTTTGTCTTCTGTCTACATGCCGTAGTCCCATAGCCTTCCCGCCCGCCTGCCTGCCTGATTGTCTTCTGTCTACATGTCGTTGTCCCATAGCCTTCCCGCCCGCCTGCCTGCCTGATTGTCTTCTGTCTACATGCCGTAGTCCCATAGCCTTCCCGCCCGCCTGCCTGCCTGACTTGTACGTAAGAGTTACCTGTCTACATGCCTTCCTGTACTTTTTACAAAAAGAGCTACCTGCCTGCCTGTCTGCCGCCTGCCTGCATGCTCGCCTCCTTTAGTTATAATGTACATGCCAGGACATCTGGCTTCCTTTATTGTGTCTACAAATGCCTGGTTAGCTGGGTTGTTTTTTTTACCTGCCTGCGTGACAATGTTCTTACTTGCCTTCATATGGTCCTCCTCTGTTACTTAACACTCACCTGCCTGCCTCGTCTCGGCTTTCTTCCTCGTCATCCACTCGTTCTTCTCCATATCTGTCTGCCTGCTCACTTGCCTCCTTAGCAACACTCTCTGCTTGTCTGCAAGTCACGCTACTTGTCAACGTAAGTTTCTGCATTGTCGCCTGTTGTTTTGCTTGACTGTGCCTGTCTGTTTGCAGGTCCGTGAAGGAAAGCGATTTCCAAACAGAAAATACCGTGGGAAACAAATATTCCATCTGCTTGCATGGCGTACCCTTTTTTGTGTGGATAGCAATTAAGTTTCCTAAGAAGCGATACGAGTGACAAATGATTGTAACGGTAATGTTTTAAACAGTAATAAGATGTCGTAAACAAATCACCATTGTATGCGTCTACACGCAACGATCGCGTCTGAGTTAGACTTCAATAAGAAAAAACTGCTCGTTTTCACATTGTATCGTACTCTCTTTACCTGATTTTTTTTAAAGATCGTTTCCTTTCGAACGTACAAGAAATGTTCCGTGCTGTTGAACATAAAAACTTGTTAAAAGTTGACAATCCAAAAAAATGACAAACCAAAATATATGTCCAATGTTTTGGCTGTGAGAAACAGAGCTTGGAAGATTGAAAGGACAGCACGCTCGATACGAGATCAACACACTTGACAGATCCTGCCGGAGCCAAAGACAACCTCACGACATACCAAACTCTCATTCGTCCTTCAAACACGAAGTAGAGGACCCCAGACAGAAATGACACACGGGAATGGAGGGAGAGGGATGAGGGGCGAGAACGGGTGGAGGACGACAGGGGGGGGGGGGGGGGCGGGTCGCATTAAGGGTGGTCACTGAAGAGTTAGCTATGATAAAGGCTCGCTGTCCAGTCGACTCCAGTGGCACTCGCTCCATTGTCCGCGGCCTCCTGACAGCCCTGGACAAAGCGCTGCGACAACAGCGCCATGTGTGTCCAGTCAGTTTGTCAAGCAGCCCGCAGCGTCGCGCTCTCAGCGGAAATGGCCGGCAATGACCGCTGGACTTGCAAGCCAACCACGGCCAGGGCCAAGACAAGAGTCTATGAACTGTGACTGTAGTGACCACCTGACTACACAATACGTCCATGAGCTGTAACAGATGTGACCAAAAGGCAACACCGTCAGAGCTGAGACAATGTCTGTGGGCAGCAACAACGGTGATCAAACAACCTTATCTCCAATCAGTAGATCGTACCTTGAAGCTTGGGTAGCAGGTGTATAGAGTGTGATAGAAGTGGCTAAGTGCGCCCATAATCAGAGTGAACGTAAACTGACATACTGACTGCCTCTACTGACTCTCTATATGCACCTGTTTATGTGTGTACGTGTTCTAACATGTTCGATGTATATAACATACCCCATTTAAGTTGATGCAATTTGGGAAGCTTCTGCACGACTTCGCCACATTGTATCATTCACACCACGAGGGTCAGGGCGGAGAGTCTATGGTCTGTGACAGGCATGTCCAGCTGGACGCGCTATCAATGCCGTGGCTTTCCCACGCATGGCTGCCTCCGTCGTGGTCATTGAGAAAATCCCAGAAAGGCGAAACCCTATGTAGCCACTGTGTGTGTGGGTGTGTGTGTGTTTGGAGATCACGTCCATTCCCTAGGCACACAGAGAGTACAACATTCTCCCATTGACCTTTGTGACAGCCGGACGTCCGATACAAGACGATGCCGTCAGAAGTATCCACGCGCTCTGACACAAACGCAAACCTATTTGCTTTTCATTCTTCCTGTTTTGAATCATGTCATCCACTATTACCACTCCTAACTGCAAATAAACATTTCATTTATGAGAAATAGATCGTATTTGTGAGGGTATGTTTGAACATCCTAGAAGTTTTCATTCTGTCTTGAAAGGTGAATTTCTGACCAGCTAAACTATGTTTTCTGTCCCACCTGGCCAGCCGTCTCCGGAGAGGACGGGGGTGAAAGATTCATGAGGAAGGGAGATGGAGAGGCAATTGGCCCTAGCAGAGGGCGCCTGGAGCTGGAGCAGTCCGCCGCTCTCGTGTGAACCAGAATGTCAACCTTTCACCGAGGCATGCAGGTGTCAACTCTCCCCGCACTACCACCCCCACCCACCCACCCATTTCCCCCACCCCCTCTCTCCCACACTCCTTCAGCCCGCCCATCCCCATTACACGACACCCTCTCTCCTATTTTGTGTGTATATTTCCATGCTGTCGACCCCCTCGTCCTCGACCGAATTTTGAAGGCAGCAGTTTCTTCAATCCGACTTTCTACATGAACGATGTCAAATGCCATGTCTTTTCTCTTGGCCTTAGCGATAATCAACGAAGGAGGCTGCCTGTACTGCCGTGGAAATGAAGTCTTTAAACTCATCATGTCAGGCTTCCCGAAAATATTATTTTCTGCAGAAAGCAGGTAACGGATTTTTGGGGTTCCGAGGTTGGTCGTTTCAGAGATGCAGAAGATGGCCTTTTCAAAATATTTGTAGATGAAGTGTGCCCAATGGATGGCATATCGTTTTCAGTTCGCAACACTCGGCGATACCTGAACACATTGCTACGGACCCCATGGCCGAGTCAATGGGTTAGATCCCTCAAAGCCCAGCAACCAGGGACCCTAGCTGAAAAGAAGTACATCGGAGATCATGCGTCATAGTTTGAAGACATCACTCAAAGGAGTAGTCTTAATTCTAAGATGAAACTCAAAAAAGATCATACAATGAAATTTCACAGGAAACATTTACACACAAAACACGAAAAAGATGGGAAATAAAGGGTTAAAAGGCAGCTTTTTAAATATTAGGCCATTTCACCCATTCATGGATGCTAAAACCGCACACTTTAACCTCTGCGACACCACACCTCACTGCACCACATCCACACCTTGGTACTGTCCACCGGATCATTCCTTTGCCGAACGACAAGGCCGAAGGACAGAAAAAAGGGGGTTGCGATGACTGAAATACGAACTATTGCGTCTCGTATGAGTCACAGCTGATTTTAGCGTGCACATGATTCTCTTGACACGTAAGCACAAGACTCCCTGCTGTCTGCATCGTGTGAGCACAGTTCTCACAGCCACGCGCAGGGTTGGGTGTCGGTATACGTGACAAGACGTGAGTAATTGGAAATACCAGTTTCCCTGTTTACCTTGCACATTCAGTGGGCTAGTGCACTGGTCACCAGTGGGCTGGCGAGTCGTAAAAACGTCTGTGCGCGTAACCGGAACTTGAGTGTATCGGGGACGTGAAGCGGAGGTGAAGTCAAGTTCTGCTTTGACAGAAAACATTTACTGCTGCATTGTCCTCGCGTTCGGTGATGTGTCCGTGATACGAAACGTGGAATACGACAGAGAAAAGAAGGGAGAGATGGTATCGGGACAGAAAAAGCCCGCATTCGAGAAAAGAGCAGCTGCGATGAGGAACGACAAACAGCTCCAATAGCTGGCAACACAAACTCGGCTGTTGTTCAAGAGTTCTCGAATATATCGCATCCAGCACGGGCCCTAACGGAAATCGCCGCGTCTGTATTCATGTGGGAAAAGTAAATATTTTGTAAAAATACACAGCATGTTGCAGTGTTGCTTATCACGGATTTCTTGTATACAAGAGCCAACGCTTCTGTTGCAAGCTCCTGGCAGGGCTGTAATTCATGAACGTGAACTACGAAAGTCCACGTTCATGAATTACACGAATTACACCCCTGTGTGTAATTACACCCTGGGGTGTAATCCATGAACGTGGACTTTCAGCGTAGTCTTAGACCCGTGGGGTGTAATCCATGAACGTGGACAGCGTAGTCTTAGACCCGTGGGGTGTAATTCATGAACGTGGACTTTCGTAGTCCACGTTCGTGAATATGTGACATTTCCTGCCGTGCAGGGATCGGGCTCCTTGATGTGTTGTTGACGAGATTTCTCGGCAGGCCTTGTCTATGACTCTTCACGATGACGTGCCTAAAGCCACATCTTTGTCAATACTGATCGTGGCACCTAAAAAAGGTCGTAGGGATTCAGGACGAGTAATCGAGAGACAAGGTTTTAGTTATAGATTCGGCTGAGACGTGTACAACATTCAAAATAGAGTAAAAAAATGATGATAACAAAAACGCTTGTCGAGCATCGTGATTTTGCGTGCGACAAATACTGTCAGGAATCGCGCCAAAAATGCCACACGCAAAACTGCAACAATCGTTCTGGTTAATTAACCCCCAGAAATGTTGATTGCGATGTTGCAGTGACTTAATTTCAATTTCTAGACGTATCTAGAGGGATCAAATCATAATTTCTTGGACTGGAGGACGATAGATCGCTGTCGGCACAAGAGGGGTTAAAGAGCTGCTATGAATATCTTTAATGCGTACTGAGAAATAGATGGATGGATGGATAGTGTTTTACGGCCTATCAGCCTTTGTAGGCTATGTAAGGCCATTAAGCACGAAAATCACTAGAACAGTTTAGAGTAAACGTAAATCAAGTAACGGTGTCCCTAGTTATTCACCTCTTACGAATCGCGTAGGGAGACGCGGTGGGTCGTAATGAGAGAAGACCAAATAAAGTATAATAGTCAGATCACATGAATTAACAAGACTTTTAAAATAACTTTTTTGGTACTGCCAACTTATTAGTGCTTTGAAAATCACAGTTCAGCATCCACCTAGTTCATTTCACAGCTGACGAATTTCTTTCTATTTAGTCATTAATAAGATTGCTCCAAGGACCACATACTTTCAAAGCACAGAGTGTCCTTTCATAGATGCACACGCAGTCGAGAGCAAAATTAAGAAACTTATCTTGCAGCCACATGCCTGCGAGAATAAAGCTTTTTTAACACCACAAACTGATATGCAAACATATACCCCATCTCTCTCTCTCTCTCTCTCTCTCTCTCTCTCTCTCTCTCTCTCTCTCTCTCTCTCACACACACACACACACACACACACACAGTAAAAGACGAGGTCACCTTGACTCCAAACTTGTTTCCTGAGTGATTGACATCCGGGCTTCTAAGACCGCCCCCTCCTTGTTATGGCGCGGGGAGGGGGCCAGGTTGGGGAGCGAATAAAAACAAGCAGCTTCCAACCACTGCATTTACAAAGCCTTCTTTGAAGCCATTTCCCCCCAGCTCATTTTGGGGTTCTTCAAATGATGCCTTGGAAGAGCATTTGGAGAGAAAGCAAGCCAATTACATGGTGAGCAACTCGAAACTCCGGGAGGCGATGACGGAAACAAACTAATTAGAGGAGGTGACGAGAGGGGGGTAGTTTGCTTAGGTCCCCTGGTTTCTTCTCAACGTTGGGTCTCACCCAAAAAAAAAGACACAAAACAAAGAATCTAGGTCAAAAACATCCGCCATCCAAGTAAAGCTATGGAACACTATGGCTTTGAGGTTCTGCGCAGCCACAGAGACTAACTCTGTTCATCGTCTTTCACTGACTCGCCATAGAAACCTACGCGAATACGTTCTTTTTACTCGCATTGAGGTTTCAACTACGCACTTCATATTGAGGCGTCTGGAATAAACTTTCCCGCACTGCCACGTCGTTTGAAATGTTCTTGGCGTGTCAAGATGCCCATGCCGAGCGCGATTTTCATCACAAACACTGAGGGAGCGGAAATTCCTCATTCAACTCTCGTGCGACATTCTGCACGCTGTTCCACTCATTCAATTCACACGAGCTTTTGCGTACAACCTTTGCGCATCGTAAAGCATGTAAAACGAGAACCATGTCACCGCCACACAAAGCCAGCTAGCTATACAGCGTACTGTTGTGGGGAGAGACGAATCCTGAAATCCCCTTTTGCCACACCTGCAAAATTTCTCCACTGAACGAAAGCAAACCCATTGCACACGGAGCTTCATGGCTGCTGCAAAATCAAGCTTATGCCGTGTCTACGTCGTGTATTCCATAAACTGTTCCCGTCAAGCCTTAGTCCTCAGATACGCTGACGTTTGTGATCATCTCGCCGTGATTTCATTGTCTCCCTATCGCCTGCAAAGGGCATCTGAGACTCCACAGCCTAAGCCATACCCAAACCTTTGCCTAAGTACGGTTCGGTCACTGGTCAAGTGGTGGACCAATCCCCTGCTTGGTTTGGACGGCCAGAACAACTGCTTGTAAATGGGACAGATTTGTAGCTGAATCATTCTGTACGATCCCCATGCCCCATAAACTGTGATGACGACCTACTGACACGACGGCCGACTGTGGGCTTCCCCGCAAGATCTGGATGTGCGATCTCTGCGTGAGCAAGACGACCAGCGTTGTCACCGCGTCTCGCATCAGCACATCTCGACTGTCATTCCATCGGGGAGCTGGGTCGCAGTGACGCTTTCTAGCTCACACGGGTATGCAGGGCGATGGGTTCCGTCGACAAAGCGACACCGTTCTATTACCGACACTCAAGTCATGCACCACATGAGTGGCTGCTCAGCCATGATCTCCCTCCTTTCGCGAACGAAGGCCATGCTGCGGTGTGTATTCTCACACAAAAAGCAGACACAGCAAGGATAGCGGCGGCGCCGTCGAGACGACTGGGGTTTGGTGTCAGGAGACGTCATCCTCCGGGACGAGGACACAGGTGCGGCGGGGAACCTATTTAGGGACTCGCTTGTAAAGGAAGTCTGCTGGTCAGGCGAGAGGCGGAGGGAAGAGCGGTTCCCAGGGGACGGTTGGAATACGGCAAGCAGCCTGGCCGTCACCTCAGAGGGCGAAGAGGGACCGACAGACGCCCTGGCGATTTATGTCCGACCCAGTGGATACACTCCCCGCCCTTTACGGCGTCTTAATCCCGAGCGGACAGTTTCCAGCAGGGCAGATGAAAGGAAGAAGCCGCTTGACTTCAAACCGTCCTGACCGTCTCCGGTCCTTTTTTGCGCCGTTCGTGGCGTGAATGCGCTTGGTGCCTCTGATGAAGACAAAACCTTTTGGGTTCAAAAGAGGTCGAACTTGCTTGAATCCTCCTCCTGCTCCTCCCTTTCTTCCCTCCCTTCTCTCTCTTCTCCTGCTTCTCTTCCCGCTCCTGCTCCTCCTCCCGTTTCTTCTCCTGCTCCTCTTCCTGTTTCTTCCCCTGCTCCTGCTCCTCCTCCTCCTCCTCCTCCTGCTTCTTCTCCTGCTCCTCCTCCTCCTGCTTCTTCTTCTGCTCCTCCTCCTCCAGCAGCAACAGCAGCAGCAGCTGTGACAACAAGTACCTTGCAAATCCATCTGCACTTCTAATCTGACCCCAAGGACATTAACACATCTCTTTCCCACTCACACGGTATTTAACCCGAAGGAAAAAAAGTCATTGTCCTGTCAATCATTATCATCTCACATATCGAGGCTTCCGAAATTTAAAGCAGTCAACAAACAACTTCAGCATACCTAACTTCGACGGCAATTTTTGACTCGTGTTCTTCTTTGGTTCGACTTTTTAAAACCTTGAAAGTAAACGGGGGCTGTCGAGTTGGAGGCTCTTTTGCCATGCACTCCACATGACTGTGCCAGAGCTGTCTGATCACATACGGTAGTGCTATGAAGAACTCATGACGTTATGAAAAATTTCAAGTCCTTGGAATGTCAGCCGAGACCAGCGGGAAGCTCGGAAGAGCCACGAGTGTGCCTTGGTCCTGGTAAGCCTAGAGTGTCCTACTTCAAATAAAACGGTTTTAGCCCCGGCTCGTGCTATCGGAAGCCATATCAATGCTGATATGAGCCATTAAAAGGCTCTCAAAACTGAGGTCAGCACGAACGCAATCATTTTCGTCAGAATCAGGCTCGCTTGGAACAAAGTGCAGCCTCACTTCTCAGCGTGTGAAGAAAAGGCAAGGTAGCCTTAAGTCTGCGGCGTCCCGACAAAGTCGTTCGAGCATGCCGAGGACCGGTGGAAAGAGGACAGTTGTGTCCACGTACATTTCATGTCCCCCTCGATGCCCTACGTGGCGTCCCACGAAGACTTTGCTGGCTTCGCACTTAGAAGCATAGCTCTAAGCTGGACTCGCAGGAACATCCTTACATTGAGCTGCAGCGAAGTTTGGAATTCTCTCCTTGTGAGGCATGCGTCTTTTAACCATCCTCTTGAACTACAATCCCATGCAGTGCGGTCTGAAACAAGGATCCTCTACTTGTTCAAAGGCATACGCAGTCTTTCATGACTGCGGGAGAAAAGAGGGAGAGGGCGTACGTCGACTATGTGACACTCACGTGTGGTGTACTTAACTGCCGTGTGGTCTGGGCATAGACAGAAAGAAAATTCCTCACAGCGAAAAAAATAACACGTGGCAAGAAACGAAATATATAAAAGAAGGAGGGAACTAAAAACTAAAGAAAATCACTGCACACAAAATTTGTTCTTCCAAATTAAGACATTTATTTTGACAACAATAAAAAACCCACAACAAAGACAAGTAATACTAATGACAATGAATATAAAACCACCACTCCACGCGCGATAAATGGGCAAAGCCTAGCTTGAACTTGCTAAACACATTCCCCCGCACATTCACACAGTCCGTTAAAGTTCCACACGCCGGCCTGGCGGGTAACTGTCCGGAATCACACAACTAAGGGTTGGGGGTGGGTGGGGGGGAAGAGGGATAGACGACCCAAGGCTACATGACATGATATGTCGTTGCCACAGTTCCTTAGCCCTTCAACCCACTGGTGGTAAAGAATGGGTGGCTGTGCTGAGCCTACTGTCTGTGGTGTGTGGGAGAGTCAGACGTACCGGCTTGGCTGACAGAGTCCAGCGATGTTAGACTTGAGCAGTCACGCTTGGCAACCTGAATCAAGACGACCGCCAGCTCCGACACGACTGTCTACCCCGTGCTGCCGGATCCAGCCCAGGTCGAAGTTGGAAAAGTGGACATGTGGAAACGTGGAAACCTGGCGACAAATATCCAGATAGAAGCAACCGCGGACAATGCTTCTATTCCCCGTTTGATACCGCCCGCCCCCAACCCTTTACAATAGCACTATGCCTTTCATCCAACTTACTGTGGATTTACACTGAAAAACCCCTGGGTAGTACAACAAACTACCACAAAATTATCCAATTACACAATACAACATAAAATAAAACATTCAAAACAAAACTATAAACAAACACAATTAGATAAAACGTAACGGGGCAGCGTGTTTCACCACGTGGCTCCATTTCTCTCTAACTGCTGAGACCAGACTTGCGCATTACAGACAACGATAACAGGTTAAACTTACTTCCGACTTCTTAGATCTTCTGTCCCAAAAGCGAAGTTTCTGAAGCAAAAAAAGACGACTGTCGCGGTTCCAAATCCCATGGAGTTGCGACGAACTTTACCAGCGTCAGGACCAAGTCTTACACTGACGCTAGTCTGTCACCTTCAAGCTACTGTGCTTACAAAAGGTGAAAACCGAGAGAGCTCAACATTCGGCAAGCACACCGAATCAAACAACCTGCTCCTTCGATGTCACTGAGCAATCTGCCACTAAATCTGTCTCCTTGCAAAAAGATAACTCTGCATAGCCTAAACCGCATGCGCAAAAACAGTTCTAGAACATTCCTCCGCATCTTCCAACCGCAGATGCTGATAAGAGGAAAAACACGGACTGCACGAGAAAATGCAGCCGTTGGCCCGGCGGAGTCAACGCATTAGCGACGCGCTATACATAGGCGCCCTATTTATGACACACACTTGTGACAGACACCCACACACCTGGCCTTAAAAATGGCCGACTTGCTGACCCTGTCAAGACAGTTGCCCCCGCCGGTTGTTTTACGACGCCCTGCTCACAGAGGGCAGCCTGGCCACTCGCGTGGACTGCCACACCTACACAAGCACGCAGCGTCTGGTCTGTGTTGTTACTAGCGTGACTCATTGAGAGCACGACCATCAAGCGCTGTAAACTCGATGGCTGACCTCTTCAATGGCAGTCATCCGGTCCTGTCATGGAGAGAGCAGGAGTGACCTGAGATGGCCGTCTTGTGGAAAAGTTTTCTGTTGAAGTTGATTATTCCTGAGCCAAAATTCCGTTTGGCATGAACGGAAAAGGCTTGAACAACTGAAACGATAGTCGAAACCGACATCTCTCCTTAACGTCCAAATACTCCAGCTATTGTTAATGATAATAATTATGTATAATTATATTGCTTTCTGTTGAATTGTAGTTTGACAAAAAGTATTTACAGGAACTTCCCAACCTTTCAAACTTCTTGAGTACTGACAGCATTCACAAAAGTAATTGGCGTTCTGTGCTTTTGTGTTTGATATTCCGCCACTTTACATGACAAACACTGGAAAGATTCAACTTGTCTTGACATAATAATTTCAGCTGCAGCTATCACTCCATTATGCAACCTTTTTGCCCGACAACACCATTTAAACACTTCTGTGCCCATGTCCTGTACAACAACCTAATCTTCAAAGAACGCATCCCCAACCACATCAGCATTGAATGCTACACTATCGTGCCTGGGTTTTTATCCAGCTGACTACAGACAAACAGCAGTGAAAAACGCTGAACACTTCGCCATTTACATAAACGCTACACAATACAATATTCATAAAGGCAACTAATGAAGCTGTGGATCACCAGTTTGGAGAGCGCAGAGAATGCAAGAGACAGCCAAGCAAGACACTGTACGAACTGATTGTGGACTGGAGAAAATCCACTGAAACATGGACAGAGGACAATTTACTTTGGCCAGACAGCAGACCACTCATGGCTGGACAAGCCTATTCAGACCGGGTGCAGACTGAATCACGGTCAATGACGATCTTCAGCGTCGTTACATGGTGGTGTCTTTGGGCGGATCGAGGCCGTGTGGCCATCCGTGAACGGTCTTCAGTCGTCCCCTGCTGTGACTGGGACCGCCCACAGTGGCTGTTTGGGTCACCACGTCCGCTCTGGTCGAGGGTCCCATATCAACGTCAGTCTGTCTCTCGCCAAACTTTGCGTCTTTCTCAGCCCTGGCTACGGCACCAGCGTGTCAATGTTTCGGACAGCTGTAAAAACGCGAAGACTTTAGAATCCAGGCACTGTGTGTCCGACTGTTGGTCTCTTTCATCGGTCTGCAAAGCTTCGTGCGTAGAAAATACACAAAGAAAGTGTTATCTGATCGGGAAAATTTGAAATGCAGGTTCCCAAACTCGTTTCCGCCGAATTTGCCGAGAATTAATGTCAACTGATCCCAAATAATACAAGAGTAAGGTTCCACCACAGATCCGGCCGATCGACCAATCGGATGCTTCTGACCAAACTGATGTGGCATGTATACCTGAAATCAAAAGTTCTACCGAGAGTCTTGTATTCTTTGAGCGCAGCCGTCACCCATCATCCTCTCGTATAGTTATGCTGGCTTCGTGTGGAGAATAAAGGTCAGCATGAGACATCACTGACTGAACCAAAAGTCATCTAAATGCGAAAAAGTAGGTGAATACGTTTTCTAGCATCGCAGTTATCGACCAAGTAATGTACTCCACAGAAACCAAAGAAGACATACGTCCCAAATAGTTACTGGTCATTTTGAGATGACATGAACTTCACATTACTGCGATTACTGCAAATGACCGAGTACAACACTACACGTATTCTAGAAGTTTCCACTCAATTTCAATAGTTTTCTTGTTGACCTCCGACACTCCGCCCTAGTAATGTTGTTGTGTCTTGTGAAAGTCGGAAAATAATCTCCATGAAAATGTGACCCCATTAGCAGTCTCAGCCTCAGTGTATAAACGACTCCAGTGAAAGGAATGGCGCGTGGCTGGTGACGTCTGGAGGCTTTGAGAAAAAGCATAGAGCAGTCTGGAGACTGACGGCCAGTCGCCCCCCTGGCCTTTCACTATGTCCTCGCTCCAGAGAGCTTTCCCGTGTCGGCCTTGCTCACCTGCCAAGGAAAGCTCACCGCTGGAACCTCGACCCACATAGGCCGAGGCCCAGCGGAGCGTGAACGCTGGCGAAACTTTCCAGGAAGCATGAATGGAAATAAAGCGGTTAAGCGCAAATAAAGCTGGCTCTAGCTGTCTGATGCTTGCATGTCCAAATATGTCACGTTGCCTTGTTTTCCTTCTGGCTCTACGTAACATTCGTCTGTGTGCGTGAGTGTGTGTGTGTGTGTGTGTGTGTGTGTGTGTGTGTGTGTGTGCGTGTTGCGTGTTTATGAGTGTATATATATATATATATATATATATATATATATATATATATATATACATGTGTGTGAGTGCGCAAGCGCGTGTGTTGTGTGTGTGTATGTGTGTGTTGTGTTTATGAGTGTGTGTGTGTGTGTGTGTA
>JAWQFJ010000456.1:204304-206479 GCA_034096865.1 Theodoxus fluviatilis
TTGCAAGGATTTTTACTTTACAAAAATCAGGTACATGCGGGTACACCTGCCTCCATGCATACGCACGCGCAAATACACAAGTAGGCGTACATGCAAATGCTTACAATTACGCAAAAACACGACGTATAGAAACACATAGGCATACATGTACTCATACATTCACACGCACGCATAGGCGTACAGAAACATTTACATACACACACGATCACGCACTCACAGAGACACAGACACACGCACACACACACGCACACGCACACACACACGCACAGACAGAAAGAGACGAAATAGTGAGGGATAGAGAGATGATGATAGAGCGGGGTGCCAAGGGGAAATTACTGAAGGGACAGTCTGAAAGAAGACGTCACAGCCAGGGATTGTCTGGGTGTTTTACGAAACAAAACGTTCGGGACATTCTTTCCATAGCATGGGACCAGAGCTGAGGAACATTGGGAGGGTGGTTCCGGGGTTGGGAATGGGGGTTGGAAATGGGGATTGGGAGTGGGGGTGGGGGGAGGGTGGTTAGGGGTGGGGGGTGTATGGGGGTGGGGGGTGGTGTTGTATGTCTGGGCAGAGAGATAGGCCATCTTGCAAGTTAGGTCCATGGGGTGGGTTTCTCCCTCCCCCCCCCCTCCCCCCCCCCCTCCCCCCTTCCCTTTCAATTTGTCGGTGCTAGTGGTAGTAAATAACGATTATGTCGTCGAAAGAACCCAACATATCACAGCTGGCTTTTGCGCCGTGCTGACAGAAATTAATGTTATGAAGTCATTTCCACACCTTCCAAAGGAATGAATGTGTTGCAGGTTGACAGGCGGTAAATTCTGGGTTTGTCTCACCTTCTGCACTCTGTACATTCTTCCTGCCCTGGTTATCGTCCTCTTTCTTTTCCTCTCTCACTCTGTAGTACATTTTTTTTCTATCCCAGAGATACTCTCGACATTATGCTTTAAACAGACGGAAAACCCCAAAACTGTCTTGTGGAACATTTCTTATCAAGCATGCAACAGTGACCACTGCACAAGATACTCACATTAGAGGCTAAACAAGTTCAGAAGACACAAAATGCTTTGTCCCCCAGCGGGTTGGGGCGAAGTATTGACTCACCATATATCTCTATGCATTTCGTAATAGGAGTATAACTAGGGTAAATGTGACTGATGTTGATTTTACTTTAATCAGCTCTAATGATTGCGTAGTCATTGGCCCTAAATAGTTTACAAAGGCTGACACGCCGTTAAACTCCATTCAAGCATTTGTGCATGCAAAGTGCTTGGCACCTGTAGTAAAATTCATGCTTTAGGATCTCTCAGGGCTAGATGATTTGATGAGACTATTTTTACATATACCGAAGGGATGACTGAAACACATGACTACGAAAAATAAAAACAGATCGTTGCTTCTAAAGTTCAGGAGATTCTAAAACCGCCTTCCCTTCACAATGGTCTTAAACGTTTTAGAGCAAAAAAAAGGCATGAGAGAGAGAGAGAGAGAGACAGACAGACAGACAGACAGACAGACAGACAGACACACAGACACACAGACACACACACACACACAGACACACACACACACACACACACACAGACACACACACACACAGACAGACACACACACACACACACACACACACACACACACACAGACAAACAGACAGACACACACACAGACAGACGGACACATACACGCGCATAGACCGACCGACCGACCGACCGACCGACAGACAGACAGACAGACAGACAGACAGACGGACGGACAGACAGACAGACAGACAGACAGACAGACAGACAGACAGACAGACAGACAGACAGACAGACAGACAGACAGACAGACAGACAGACAGACAGACAGACAGACAGACAGACAGACAGACAGACAGACAGACAGACAGACAGACACACAGACAAACGACAGACAGACACAGAGACACACAGACACACAGACACACAGACGCACAGACACACAGACACACACAGACACACAGACAGACAGACAGACAGACAGGCACACAGACACACAGACACACATACACACAAACACACAGAGACACAGACAGACACACACACACACAGACAGATATACATACAGACAGACATACAGACAGACACAGAGAGAGACAGACAGACAGACAGACAGACAGACACACAGACATACACACAGACAGAGAGAGAGAGAGAGAGA